>LR749643.1:0-101223 GCA_902729485.2 Mus minutoides
GACACCATAAGAAAAGCCTGCCTAGTGCTTCACAAGCATGGGTATGTGTGTGGGGATTTCACTCTTGACCCAGGTGAGTTCAACATCAGTTCTAAGGACTCAGTCATGTAATCAGTCACTAAAGCAACTTGTACCCAGTAGCTTTTGATTTCTTTGTCTAATGATGCAAAGGCAAAATTCATGGTCAAAGGAAAAATAGATTTAGGAAAATGTTGGTTTTTGCAAGAAGCTTAAGACATAGAAAGAAGGCAGAGAATCTGAATAGCCCAAGCAGGCTGCAAGAAAATGGCATACTGTTGAACTGCTAATCTGGGGTCTGCACAGAGTTGATAGCAGGAACTGGTGTGAGTCATGAAGGGCTGTTCAGTTCACTAAGTCCAACACTGGGATGTCTATGAGCCTCCTCTACATTTTAGGCACATGCTGATAGATTACCCTGTATGGAACTGATCTCAGCAGAGCCCTATTACTTAGATTAGTGCTACTTATTGTTTTTTCAATAATAATCATTTAAATTTGAATTAATTATTTTATTTATTTTCCTCCCAAATGTTGACCCTTGACTGGTCACCCCTCACAGAGTCTTCCCTTCGTCTCCATTCCCCTGTGTCTCTGAGAAAGTGCCTCTAGGTATCCCCCTACCCTGGGGTATCAAATCTCTACAGGATTAGATACATCCTCTCCCAATGAGGACAGACAAGGCAGCCCTCTGCTATGTATATGCTCGGGCCCTCTTATCAGCCCACATATGCTCTTTGGTTGGTGGCTCAGTCTCCGGGATCTCCCAGGGGTCTGGGTTATTTGACATTTTTGGTCTTCAAGTAAGGTTGCCACCCCCTTCATTTCCTTCAATCCTTCTCCTAACTCTTCTATAAGGCTCCCCAACCTCTGTCCAATACTTGGCTGTAAGTATCTGCATCAGTCTCAGTGAACTGTTGGCAGAACCGCTCATAGAACAACCATGCTAAACTCCTGTCTTAGAGGATACCATAGCATCACTAATAGTGACAGGGATTGGTGCCAGTCCAAAGGATGGGTCCCAAGTTGGGCAGGTCACTGGTTACCCATTCCTCAGTCTCTTCTCCATTTTTGCCCCTGCATTTCTTATAAAGAGAAACAATTTTGCATCAAACATTTTGTAGGTGATTTGGTGGCCCTATCCCTACACTGGGTGTCATGTCTGACTACAGAGATGACTATTTTGGTCCTACTTCTAAGAAATATTTAAGCATCCTCATTTGGGCCTTCCTTTTGTTTACCTTCTTAGAGTCTATGGAGAATATCACAGGTATTCTGTACCTTTGGGCTAATATCCACTCATCAAGGAATACATTCCTTTTGGGTCTGAGTTACCTCACCCAGGATGATATTTTCTTGTTTCAGTCATTTTACTGGAAAATTCATGATGTCCTTGTTTTAAATAACTAAATACTATTACATTGTATAAATAAACCACATTTTCTGTATACATTCGTCTGCTCAGGGAAATCTGGGTTGTTTCCAGTTCCAGACTATTACAAATAAGAACCTTGAGGTATGCTAGAGTATCCAGAGCTGGATTCTGATGGTGCCAAATTACATTATCTTCTGTTGGTTATGTTCTTGTGCCATCTGGTTCTCTCTAGAACTCACTGGCCTGGGTGTTCCAGATTGGATTAGTCCTTTCCAGAGGAAGGTGGAGCTGTGTTTCCTGGGCTAGAGCAGGTCTCCTGCTCTAGACATTTCTTTATCTCTGGTTAGAAGAGGCCTCCATGCCTCTAGTTTAGAGCAGAACTACTGAGAGACAGGCAGAATAAAGGTGTAGGGGAGTGGTCAAGTTGAGCTTCTGTGAGTACAGGTGGAGTTGTGAACTCAGTACTGTTTATCATCCATCCCAAGAGAGGTAAGTAATAAATAGTCAAATGAGTTAGCAAGATATCATTTAAGAAGTATAATAAACTGACATCTTATATGAAACATCTGCAACTTAAATTTCTAAATACTTCTCACTTAGACCCTAGACAAAAAAAAAAAAAAAACTCATTGGATGTCTAAATAATACCTAAAATAAAATAATCAATTAAAGAATATTAATTTTAATAATTTTAGGGGATTTGGGATAAGAGTAAAATCTTTAAGGTATATGTATGTGTGTGTGTTTATATATGTATATATCTATATGAGTGTGTTTATACAATATATATATATATATATATATATATATATATATATATATATATAAAATCTTCATCTTAATGGGCCTTACCAAGTATAAGGCCAGAATAATATTTAAGAGCACAGAATATGAATTGAATCAAAGTGACAGTTTATTTCATATTTAATATCATTTTAATCAAGGTATACATGAACACATTGGTCTAGTCATGTTTATATTATCATGGCTCTAGAGATTCTAGATATCAATCCTAGATGCAGAAGAAAACATAGAAAATAAAGCTCATTTGCCTGTGTGAGTCTACTTTTGAGACTAACTTAAAGACATCCATTCCATGTAGTGCCTAATGAGCTATGAACCTGTTTTTATTGAGCGCAATAAACAACATATTTTACTATAAGAGACCTTATGTTCCATCCATACCATATGCATAAATTAAATCTCTGAGAGACTGGCTAGGCATGAGGGCAGGATCAAATAATCTACAAAGTAAAGCAACAGCCTGAATAAAGGTATGACCTCAGTGTTTTCCATGGACACAGAATCTGTCATGCTCTTTATTTAAGTGGATGAAATAATGTTTATCCTGTGCTGAATATGGTTTTAAAGACACTTTCTTTATCCCTACCACTTCATACCAAACAAGAAACTGAGTCTTTTTTTTTTCTATGAACAATGAAGCTTTTTGTTTTGTTTTGTTTTGTTTTGCTAAAACAACACAGCTAGAAATTTCTGAATTTTTGAAACTTTACCATATGGGTGATTACATTTTCAACTATGACAATGAGATAACTAAAACTTTCTCTAAATTCTTGGAATGTAAAATAATTAGTAAAGACCCTCTAAATTGTTATTGAACAAGGATGAAGATATATTATTTCTCTCTTGATTATGCATATGAACTTAAATAATGGGCTTTGCCAGGCAGTGGTGGCACATGCCTTTAATCCGAGCACTTGGGAGGCAGAGGCAGGTGAATTTTTGAGTTTGAGGCCAGCCTGGTCTACAGAGTAAGTTTCAGCTCAGCCAGGGCTACACAGAGAAACCCTGTCTCAAAAAACCAACCAAGAGGCTATACCAGTGCCTGGCAAACACGGAAGTGGTTGCTCACAGTCAGCTATTAGTTGGAACACAGGACTCCCAAGGAAGGAGCTAGAGAAAGTACCCAAGGAGCTGAAGGGGTCTTCAACCCTATAGGTGGAAGAATAACATGAACTAACTAGTTCCCCCTGTGCTCATGTCTCTAGCTGCATATATGGAAGAAGATGGCCTAGCTGGCCATCATTGGGAGGAGAGGCCCCTTGGTCATACAGACTTTATATGCCCCAGTACAGGGGAATGCCAGGGCCATTATGTGGGAGGGGGCGGGTAGGGGAGCAGGGCGGGGATGGGGGAGCGTATGGGGAAATTTCTGGATAACACTTGAAATGTAAATGAAAAAAATATCTAATAAAGAGAAAAAAAAGAAAAAAAAACAACCAAAAAATTTAATAATAATTAATAATAATAATAATAATAATAATAATAAGCCTTGTGACTAATCTAGCTGGAAAAATTTGTGTGAATTAATAAGTGTTATCTAGGTATCAGAGTTTTGCTTCACTAAGAATGAGACACAGCAGGTATGTACAATCATTCAGAAGATAGTGGCAAACATATTTCTATTGGAAGAAAGGAGGGAGTGAAGTTTCAAAATGGTTCTTAATAGGAATATAGGCTCAGAGGTTCTGTACAATGTAGCATAGCTATACCCAAAAGTGTTTTGTTGTTGGTTGTTGTTGTTGTTTTTGGTTGGTTGGTTTTCTTCTGTTTTTGTTGTTGTTATTATTTTCATATTTCAAGGTGGGCACTGATATTGTAAAGTTAAAAAAAGGATGAAGAAGTTGTTCTTGAGAAAGAAAGTCTGATAAAATTATAAATTAAAACCAAGGTACTAAAACAAATACTTCCTTTCCTTGAAAACACTAAGATACAACAAATTAAAATGTAAATAAACTGGCAATATTATAAGCCTTCAAACACATAATGTATTGTCACTATTTAACTACTGAATCATCTGCATGTTTTGTCAGTATACCCTTTCTTTCCCCAAAGGCAGTGATTATAAAATATTTTCTATGAAGTTGATATAAAATTAATTCAGTGTAGAATGATTGATTGCAAAGAGTTACTGATAATATAGGACAGATTTTGTTCAGCTTCACCACTTTTTTCCTAGTCGTGATGATTTTGTACCTGTCTACACTGTTGCTTATTTATCTGAATAATGCAGATATTCAGAAATATCATTGGATGTTCCTGTATTTCTTATTTTTGGCATGTTTCTAATGGGTCCAAAGAATCTTTATTGTCATGGCCTTCATACTTTGTCTTGTCTTCATTGGACTCATTATTGCAGGATTCTAGATATAAAAACATGGGACAGTGTCCCTTATTTAAATTCTTCTCTTTGGAATTGAATTTGCTTAAAAGCAACTTTATGCCACAGTGCTTCAAAGCAATGATAGCAGTTAGGGAATGTCTGGCATGCTCAAAAATGCCACTAGAACATAAAAATTATGAAGTGCTCTGTAGGTCAGGCACAGACCATATATATATTTAAAACTTATTTAACAATAAATAAAATGAAATATTTGGAAAATAATATTCAACAAGCTTTGTGTGTTGAGAGTCATAGCTTTGTCCAAGCCAGTCTTCTGAGTGAGACATGGCCCACTGAATTAAATAATCTTGGCTCACATGGCCTCACAGCTACTGGAAAGGACATCACAGGGCCTGCATGAGTCTACACCATGTCTTTTGCTTGTATTATGACTGGTAGCTTGATGTTTTTATGAGATTCCCTAACAATCTCTGACTCTTAAGCCTACCATTGAGATCCCTTTTCTACTGTTTGGTTGCCTTGTCCAGATTTATTTGAGGGCTTTTGTCAGGTCTTAGTGTATCTTCCTTTGTCCTGTTTAGCTGTTGTCTTTTGGAGTTTTGTTCTTTTCTCAAGAAAAAAAAAAAGGGGGGGGGAAGTGAATATGAGAGAGAGGAGATGTGGTTAGGAATAGGGAGGATTGGGGAGGACTGGGGAGGAGTGGGGAGGATTGGGGAGGAGTGGGGAGGAGTGTCAAGAGAGAAGACTGTGATTGGGATGGATTGTATCAGACAAGAATCTATTTTTGGTAACAGAACACCACCATAACAAACATTGCTAAATATTAACTACTTCTAAACTCAGATAAGACTTCCAAATTATTTGAAATAGGTTTTCACAGTAAGAGTATGTGATAAATGTAAAAATAATCTAATTTTAATATGTACACAAATATATTTATAATAAATTTATATGTTTCAATTTTAGAATCTAGTCTCAAGTATTGACAAATCATGTTTGCATTTTAACTAAAACTTTACCTCAACCAACCCAAGTAATGTTTCCTAATATCACGCAACCCTGAACAAATCTTTGGATATGAAATAATGAGCTAAGCATGTCCCCTTTACTCAGGAAAGTAATCATAAAGCCAGAACAAATGCTGTAAATAATCAGGCTATAGGCTACCTTTGTGCTTGAATTGCCTTCTAAAACTAGTCCACATTCTGACTCATATTGTATCTCCATATGTCCTCAAACAAAATATTCCCCTACAATAAACCTTCTCTTTTATTATGTCAGTTTTACTCTTGCCTCTCACCAGTCACTTATAAAAATAAGCAGTTTTCTTGCAAGATAAGTCTCACATGTCTCTTGAGAATACTTTTATTTCACTTTAAATTCTCTTTCAATATTGTGCATATTTTCTGTATAAATAGCGGCCACACTTACATTGTGCATGCAAAAGTTTGGCTTCACAGTCCACAAGACATTTTGTCTGTTTCAGCACATTGATGAGATCTGCACTTTTTGCTTTCAGGACTCTCCTTTTTCTCCTTTGCTACTGTTATATTTGAAGCCAGAGCCTTACACATACTATCTAAGCACTCTACCAGTTACAAAGCCCCAAAGCCTTTTACTTTGTATTTTGAGATAGCATTTCACTAAGTTTCCTAGGCTGGCCTAAAATGTTTAAGTATCTTGTCTCAGAAAATAGAGCAGTTAGGATTATAGTCCTGTGTTTCAACATTCAGATAATTACTATTCCTCATTTTTTAATTACTTCTCCCATAACTAATATGTAAGCTTCTACTTTTTTCCTTTATCTACCCTCATTTAATTGTAGATATATAAAGTACTCAATAAAGTCTAAAAACATTGCTTTGTATGAAGTAATACTTATAATAACCATTAAGATCTAATGTTTAACAGGTTGTCTGTTCAATTTCTTTTGTAATTTGGAATATTTGACAATTAAAATATGCCATTTATAATTGTTGGCAGCAATTTAAATCTCAGCCATGGCTAAATCATATGACAGGACAGTATAGTCCTTGCCTCTTTTAGGTCCCATTCAAGGCCTCATGAACATTTGCATTTAAATAACATGTTCTCCATGCATCTTGGCATTTCATTTCACATATTTCTTTCTGTTGAGAGGCTCCACAGAACTTTATCAAATGCAATGTGGTTTCATCCAGAATAACAATACTTAATTACAAGTTTTATTAAATGTCCCTGTGCCTAGTGTTTTATGGTACAACCAGTTAGGTCCTTACAGGTATCTAATTTGCTTATTCTATAATCTATAAAAGGAAATTTCCAAATGGTCATTAATTTTCTCAAATTTTATATTGTAACTAGACTTAAATTTTAAATATTTGTTCTTCATCAGAACCTATGGTAGGAACCTCATGAATTCCCAGTTAATATTCCTGGGAACTGAGGTTTTCACTTATTTTGGTCTCTGCATCTATGCTGATCAAAGTTGTGTGTCCTCTTTCTCCAATCTGTGGTTTCTGACATCTTTTATTTCAGACACAATATTTGAAAGAGGAAATTGGAAAATGATGGTGGTAGAGGATTTTAAGAAGGGCATTAATAACTCACTTAAAGAAATATAGGAGAACACTGCTAAACAGGTAGAAACGCTTAGGGAGGAAGTACAAAAATCCCTCAAGATATTTCAGGAAATACTGCTAAATAAGGAGAAGCCCTTAAAAAGTAAACACAAAAATCCCTCAAGGAATTACAGGATAACACTGCTAAACAAGCAGTTGTCTTTAAAGATTTACAGGCAAACACTGCTAAACAGGTAGAAGAAACACAAAAATCCCTTAAAGAATTACAGGAAAACACCACCAGACAGGCGATGGAATTGAACAAAACCATCCAAGATCTAAAAATGGATGTAGAAACAATGAAGAAAACCTAAAGGGAGACAACTCTGGAGATAGAAAACCTAGGAAAGAAATCAGGAACCATAGATGTGAGCATCAGCAACAGAATACAAGAGATGGAAGAGAGAATCTCATGTACAGAAGATTCCATAGAGAATATGGGCACAATAATCAAAGAAAATACCAAATGCAAAAAGATCCTAACTCAAAACATCCAGGAAATCCAGGACACAATGAGAAGACTAAACCTATGGATAATAGGAGTAGAGGAGAATGAAGATTTTTAACTTAAAGGTCCAGCTAATATCTTCAACAAAATTATAGAAGAAAACTACCCATACCTAAAGAAAGAGATGACCATGAACATACAAGAAGCCTACAGAACTCCAAATAGACTGGACCAGAAAAGAAATTCCTCCCAACACATAATAATCAGAACAACAAATGCACTAAACAAAGATAAAATATTAAAAGTCTTGAGGGAGAAGGTCAAGTAACATATAAAGGCAGGCCTACTAGAATTACTACAGACTTCCCACCAGAGACTATGAAAGCCAAAGATCCTGGACAGATGTTATACAGACACTAAGAGAACACAAATGCCAGCCCAGGCTAGTATACCCAGCAAAACTCTCAATTACCATAGATGAAGAAACCACAGTATTCTATGACTAAACCTAATTTACACAATATCTTTCCAGGAATCCAGCCCTTCAAATTATAATAAAGGGAAAACACCAACACAAAGATGGAAACTACACCCTAGAAAAAGCAAGAAAGTGATCCTTTAAAAAAACTAAGACAGCCACAAGAACAGATCCCCAACTTTAACAACAAACATAACAGGAAGCAACAATTAATTTTATTTGATTTCTCTTAACATCAATGGACTCAATTCCCCAATAAAAAAAAATAGACTAACAGACTGGCTACACAAATAGGACCCAACATTTTGCTGCTTACAAAAATGCACCTCAGGGAAAAGACAGACACTGCCTCAGAGTGAAAGGCTGGAAAACAATTTTTCAAGAAAATGGTCCGAAGAAACATGCTGGAGAAGCCATTCTAATATTGAATAAAATTGACTTCCACCCAAAGTTATCAAAAAAGACAAAGAAGGGTACTTCATACTCATCAAAAGTAAAATCCACCAAGATGAACTCTCAATTCTAAATATGTATGCTCCAACTGCAGGGTCAGCCATGTTCTTTAAAGACACTTGAGTAAAGCTCAAAGCACACATTGCAACTCAGACAATAATAGTTGGAAACTTCAACACCCCACTCTCACCAATGGACTGATCCTGGAAACAGAATCTAAGCAGAGAGACATGGACACTAACAGAAGTTATGAAACGAATGGATTTAACAGATGTCTACAGAACATTTTATCCTAAAACAAAAGGATATACATTGTTCTCAGCACCTCATGGTACCTCCTCCAAAATTGACCATATAACTGGCTACAAAACAAGCCTCAACAGATACAAAAATATTGAAAGAATCCAAAGAATCCTATCAGGCCACCACAGACTAAGGTAGATCTTTAATTAGCATAAATAATAGATAGTCAACATTCATGTGGAAACTGAACAACACTCTACTCAGTGATAACTTAGTCAAGGAAGAAATAAAGAAAGAAATTAAAGACTGTTTAGAGTTTAATGAAAATGAAGCCACAACATACCCAAATTTGTGGGACACAATGAAGGCAGTACTAAGAGGAAAACTCATAGCCCTGCATGCCTCCAAAAAGAAACTAGAGATAGCATACACTAACAGTCTGACACCACAAATAGAAACTCTAGATGGAAAGGAAGCGAATTCACCCAAGAGGAATAGAAAACAGGAAATAATCAAACTTAGGGCTGAAATCAACCAAGTGGAAACAAAAAGAACTATTCAAAGAATCAAACAAAACAGGAGCTGGTTCTTTGAGAAAGTCAACAAGATAGATAAACACTTAGCCAGACTAACTAGAGGACACAGGGACAGTATCCTAATAAACAAAATCAGAAATGAAAAAGGAGACAAAACAACAAATCCTGAGGAAATTCAAAACATCATCAGATACTACTACAAAAGCTATACTCAACAAAATTGGAAAACATGGATGAAATGTACAACTTCTTAGACAGATACCAGGTACCAAAGTTAAATCAGGATCAGATTTAAAATCTAAACAGTCCCTTTTCCTCTAAAGAAATAGAAGCAGTCATCAATAGTCTCCCAACCAAAAAAAAAAAAAAAAAAAAAAAAAAAAAAAAAAAAAAAAAAAAAAAAAAAAAAAAAAAAAAAAAAAAAAAAAAAAAAAAAAAAAAAAAAAAAAAAAAAAAAAAAAAAAAAAAAAAAAAAAAAAAAAAAATCCCAGGACCAGATGGGTTTAGTGCTGAGTTCTATCACACCTTCAAAGAAGACCTAATTCCAACTCTTCTCAAACTATTCCACAAAATAGAAACAGAAGGTACTCTACCCAATTCATTCTATGAAGCCACAATTACTGATACCTAAACCACACAAAGATCCAACAAAGAAAGAGAACTTCAGACCAATTTCCCTTATGAATATCAATAAAAAATACTCAATAAAATTCTTGAAAATGGAATCCAAGAACACATCAAAATGACCATCCATCATGACCAAGTATGCTTCATCCCAGGGATGCAGGGTTGGTTTAAAATATAGAAATATATCAATGTAACCCACTATATAAACAAACTCAAAGACAAAAACCACATTATCATCTGCTTAAATGCTGAGAAAGTATTTGACAAAATCCAACACCCCTTTATGATAAAAGTCATGAAAATTAAGGAATTCAAGGCCCATACCTAAACATAATAAAAGCAATCTAGAGCAAACAAGTGGCCAACATCAAACTAAATGCAGAGAAACTCAAAGCAATCCTACTTAAATCAGGGACTAGACAAGTCTGTCCACTTTTTCCCTACCTATTCAGTATAGTACTTGAAGTTCTAGCCAGAGCAATTAGACAACAAAAGGAGATCAAGGGGATACAAATTGGAAAAGAAGAAGTCAAAATATCACTATTTGCAGATGATATGATAGTATATATATATATATATATATATATATATATATATATATATATGACCATAAAATTCCACCAGAGAACTCCTAAACCTGATAAACAGTCTCAGGGAAGTAGCTGGATATAAAATTAATTCAAAACAAATCCATGGCCTTTCTCTAAACAAAGGATAAACAGGATGGGAAAGAAATTAGGGAAACAACATCCTTCACAATAGTCAAAAATAATCTAAATACCATGCTGTGACTCTAACTAAGGAAGTGAAAGAGCTGTATGACAAGACCTTCAAGTCTCTAAAGAAAGAAATTGAAGAAAATCTCAGAAGTTGGAAAGATCTCCCATGCTCATGGATTGGCAGGATAAATATAGGAAAAATGTCTATTCTGTTGAAAGTAATGTACGGTTTCAATGCAATCCCAACCAAAATTCCAACTCAATCTCAATTTTTCACAGAGTTAGAAAGGGCAATGTGCAAATACATTTGTAAAAAAAAAAAAAAAAAAAAAAAAAACAAAAAAAAAACCTAGGATAGCAAAAACTATTCTCAATAATAAAAGAGCCTCGGGGGGAATTACCATGCCTAACTTCAAGCTGTACTACAGAGCAATTGTGATAAAAACTGTATGGACTGGTACAACTATAGACAGGTAGATCAGTGGAATAGAATTAAAAACCATGAAATGCACCTACACCTGATCTTTGACAAGGGAGCTAAAACCATCCAGTGGAAAGAAGACAGCATTTTCAACAAATTGTGCTGGTACAACTGGCTGTATCATATAGAAGAATGTGAATTGATCCATTCTTAACCCCTTGTACAATGCTCAAGTCTAAGTAGATCAAAGAACTCCAAATAAAACCAGAAACACTGAAGTTCATAGAGGAGAAAGTGGGGGAAACCCTCAAAGATATGGGCACAGGAGAAAAAATTCTAAAGAGAACAGCAATGGCCTATGCTATAAGATCAACAATCAACAAATGGGACCTCATAAAATTGCAAAGCCTCGGTAGGGCAAAATACCCTGTCAATAAGACAAAAAGGCCACCAACAGGTTAGAAATTTTTTTTTACCAATCCTATATCTGATAGGGGACTAATATCCAATATATACAAAGAACTCAAGAAGCTAAACTCCAGGAATTCAAATAACCCCATTAAAAATGGGGTATATAACTAAACAAATAATTCTCAACTGAGGAATACCGAAGGGCTGAGACACACTTGAAAAAAATGTTCAGCATCCTTAATCATCAGGGAAATGCAAATCAAAACAACCCTGAGATTCTACCTCAAACCCTTCAGAATGGCTAGGATCAAAAATTCAGTTGACAGCAGATGCTGGTGAGGATGTGGAGAAAAAGGAACACTCCTCCATTGCTGGTGGGATTGCAAGTTGGTACAACCACTCTGGAAATCAGTCTGGAGTACTACTGTTAGATCCAGCAATACCTCTTCTGGGCATATATCCAGAAGATGTTCCTATTGGTAATAAGGACACATGTTCCACTATGTTCATAGCAGCACTATTTATAATAGCCAGAAGTGGGAAAGAACCCAGATAGATATCCCTAAACAGAGGAATGGATACAGAAAATGTGGTACAATTACACAATGGAGTACTACTCAGCTATTAAAAACAATGAACTTATGAAATTCTTGGGCAAATGGATGTATCTAGAGGATATCCTGAGTGAGGTAACCCAATCACAAAAGAAGTCATTTGATATGCACTTACTGATAAGTGGATATTAGCCCAAAAACCTAGAATTCCCAAGATACAACTTCAAAAACACAGAAAATCAAGAAGACCAACACGTGGATACTTCATTCTTCCCTAGAATAGGGAATAAAATATCCATGGAAGGACTTTCAGAGAAAAAGTTTGTAGGTAAGACAAAAGGATGGTCTATCCAGAGACTGCCCCTTCTGGGGTTCCATCCCATAATCAGCCACCAAATACAGACACTACTGGATACACAAGCAAGTTTTTGATGAAAGAATCATGATATACTGTCTCCTGTGAGGTTTTGTCAGTGCCTGGCAAATACAGAAGTGGATGGTCTCAGTCATCTACAGGATGGAACCCAGGATTCCCAATGTAGGAGCTAGAGAGAGTACCCAAGAGCTGAAGGTGTCTTCAACCCTATATGTAGAACAACAATATTAACTAATCAATACCCCCTGAGCTCGTGTCTCTAGCTGCATATGTAGCAGAAGATGGCCTAGTTGGCCATCATTGGGAAGAGAGGCCCCTTGGTCTAGCAAACTTTATATGCCCTAGTACATGGCAATGCCAGGGCCAAGAAGTGGGAGTGAGTTGGTAGGGGAGCAGAGCGGGGGAGGGTATAGGGGACTTTTGGGATAGCATTTGAAATGTAAATGAAGAAAATATGTAATAAAAATTTTTAAAAAGAAAAAGTAATAAAAATAATGTTTGAAATATTCACAGAAAAACAAAAAGTAACATTTAGCTATGAACTTCATACAGTACAATAGATTGAAGTACTAGATACTTATGGTTTATGGTTATTGCAATAACTGTAGTTAGACCATATAATAAAGCTTACTATTTTTTGTGACAACCCCCCCCCCCTAACATAATACATATAGAAAGAATATAACAACATATGAAATCTTATGTGAGAGACTCAAAGACACATCATTCTAAACAGCCCAAACCAGTCATTGATTCCTCTAGGATGGGTAGAATCGAGAGGATGCCCCTTTTAATCTCTCTTATTTAATAGAGATTGGAAGCTTGAGCCAGAATTATTAAGCAAAAGGAAGTAATAAGTGGTGTAAAAAATTGAAAAGCAATAGGTAAATTGTCCCTTATACCAGATGACATGGCTAATAATTGGAAGCTA
This sequence comes from Mus minutoides, assembly GCA_902729485.2. NCBI lineage: Eukaryota > Metazoa > Chordata > Mammalia > Rodentia > Muridae > Mus > Mus minutoides. Next base: position 13,336 of record LR749643.1, read on the forward strand.
TAAAAGTACAATAAACAAACAAACAAAAAAATTGCCTCTTGAAACTGATACCCGAGGCCACAGAAGGTGAAATATACATCTCAGCTTATGAAAAGCAATAATACTCAACACACTAAAAGTGAAGATGCTAAAAATGAAAGTAATTCTACTTTAGTAGTTATCAAATTACCTTGGAAATTATTAATATATTATAAAAATATAGAGAGAATAAAATTTTATTTTATATACTATTTATTTATTTATTTATTTATTTATTTATTTATTTATTTACCTTGTTCAGGTCAACCCCGCTCGCTCCTGCCGGCTCTGCTCGCTCCGGCCAGCCCCACTCGCTCCCAGCTGCCCCCTTACGGCCCCCGCTCGGTCCAGCCGGCCCGGCTCGCTCTGATCGGCTCCGCTTGCTCCGGTTGGCCCCGCTCGTTCCGGCCGTACCCGTTAGGCCCCACTCGCTCCAGCCCCACTAGCTCCGGCCCCGCTAGCTCCGGCCGTCCCTGCTTGCTTTGGCCATCCCCGTTCGGCTCTGCTGGCCAGACAGCCTCACTTGCTACGGTTGGTCTCTCCAGTCTAAGGATTCATTTCTTATTATTCTTCATAAGTATGCTGTAGCTGACTTCAGACGCACCAGAGGAGGGCGTCAGATCTTGTTACTGGTGGTTGTAAGCCACCATGTGCTTGCTGAGATTTGAACTCATCACCTTCGGAAGAGCAGTCGGGTGCTCTAACCGGCTGAGCCATCTCACCAGCCCCCATTTTTTTTTTTTTATTTTGTTTTATTTTTTACACTCCATATTCTATTCCCTACCTCCTCATCCACCCTGTGTCTACTCCACATTCCACAACTCTTCCCCACCCCACCCACTACAACTGATCTTTAAATACCCTGAGGCTTCCAGTCTCTTAAAGGTTACATGCATCATCTCTGAATGAACACAGACCCGGAAGTCCTCTACTCTACGTGTGTTGTGGGTCTCTCTGTAGTGGCTAGTTTTTGTGTCAACTTGACACAGCTGGAGTTATCACAGAGAAATGAGCTTCACTTGGGGAAGTACCTCCAAGAGATCTAGCTGTGGGGTATTTGCTTAATTAGTGATCAAGGGGGAAATGCCCCTTGTGGGTGGGATCATCTCTGGGCTGGAAGTCTTTGGTTCTATAAGAGAGCAGGCTGAGCAAGCCAGTAAAGAATATCCCTCCTTGGCTTCTGCATCAGCTCCTGCTCCCTGACCTGCTTGAGTTCCAATCCTGACTTCTTTCAGTGATGAATAGCAGTATGGAAATGTAAGCTGAATAAACCCTTTCCTCCCCTACTTACTTCTTTGTCATGATGTTTTGTCCAGGAATCAAAAACCTGACAAAGACAGTCTCATATCAGCTGGTTTATTCTGTCTGATTGGTGGTCCAGTGTTTGAGAGATCTCAGATCTCAGTCCAGATTAATTGAGACTGCTGGTCGTCCTACAAGATCACCCTTTTCCTCAGCTTTTTTCAGCCTTTCCTAATTCAACAAGGGTCAGCTGCTTCTGTCCATTGGTTAGTTGCAAATTCTGCATCTGAATCTTTCAGCTTCTTGTTGGGTCCTTTGGATAGCAGTCATGATAGGTCCCTTTTTGTGAGCTCCCCATAGCCTCAGTAATAGTGTCAGGCCTTGGCACCTCCCCTTGAGCTTGCTCCCAGTTTGGGCCTGTCTCTGGACCTTCTTTTTCTCAGGCTCCTCTCAATTTCCATCCCTGTAATTCTTTCAGACAGGAACAATTATGGGTCTTGGATGTGACTGTGGGGTGCCAATCCTATCCCTCACTTGATGTCCTGTCTTCCTGCTGGAGGAGGGCTCTATAAGCTCCCTCTCCATACTGTCTGGAATTTCATCTAAGGTCCTTCCCTTTAAGGCCTGGGAATCTCTCAAGTCTCAGGTCTCTGGTGCATTCTGGGGCATTCTCCTAACCTCCTTTTTCCTGAGGTTGCCTGTTTAAATACTGTCTCACTAGGCTTAAGTCATTTTTCCTCAACCAATACCAGATCACTTTTTCCTCTCTCCCACTGTTCCCCTCACCCTGTCCACTTTCCTTCCCAGGTCCCTCCCTCCCTCCTTCCCTCCCTCCCCACTTGTGATTCCTTTCTTTGTTCTTCCAAGTGGGACCAAGACATCTTCACTTGAGCACTTCAACTTTTTGACCTTCTAGAGTTCTGTGGACTGTATTTTCGGTATTCTGTACATTTTTTTGTTTTGTTTTGTTTTTGTTTTGTTTTGCTTTGCTTTTGGCTAATAGCCACGTATTAGTGATTGCATATCATGCATTTCCTTTTGGGTCTCAGTTACCTTGCTCAGGATGATATTTTCTCATTCCATTCTTTTGCCTGCAAAATTCAGTATGTCCTCATTCTTAATAGCTTTGTAGTATTCCATTGTATAAATAAACAACATTTTATGTATCCATTCTTCTGTCATGGGGCATCTAGGTTTTTTCTAGCTTTGGCGATCATAAATAATGCCATGTAACCCTGTGGAACACGTACTCCTGTGTCATTGTGGGGCATGTTTTGGGTATATTCCTAAGCTTGGTCTTCAAGAAGATCTATTTCCAATTTTCTGAGGAACCTCCAGATTGATTTCGAGGGTGGTTGTACCAGTTTTCAATCCCACCAGCAATGAAGGAGTCTTCCTCTTTCTCCACATCCTCTCCAACCTGTGTTGTCATCTGTGGTTTTGATCTTAGCTATTGTCATTGGTGTAAGGAGGAATCACAGGCTGCTTTGGATTTGCATTTCTCTGATCACTAAAGACTTTGAAAATTTTCTTTAGGTGCAAATAAGCCACTCAACATTCCTGAGTTGTGAATCTTCATTTAATTCTATACTCCATTTTTTTTAATGGGTTGTTTGGTTTTCTTTGTGAATAACTTCTTGAGTTCTTTATATATGTTTGGATATTAGCCCCCTATCAGATGTGTGGTTAGTGTAGATTTTTTCCCAATCTGTAAGTTGCCAATCTGTCATATTGACTATGTCCTTTGCCTTACATAAGCTTTCCAGTTTCATGAGGCCCCATTTATCAATTCTTGATATTAGAACATGAGCCTTTGGGTTCTGTTTAGGAAATTTACCCCTGTGCCAATGAGACTCTGTTTTACTTTCTCTTATTTTAGATTCAGTTTATCTGGTTTTATGTTGAGGTCCTTGATCCACTTAGACATGAGCTTTGTACAAGGTGACAAATATAGATCTATTTTCATTCTTCTACATACAGACAGCCAGTTAGACCACCACCATTTAATGAACATGCTTTCTCTTTTCCATTGTACATTTTTCATGTCTTTGTCAAAGATCAACTGGCCGAAAGTGTGTGGTTTCACTTCTGGGTCTTCAATTCTATTCCAATGATCAATGTGTCCATCTCTGTTTTTATCACTATTGCTCTGTAGTAAGGCTTGAGATCAGGGATAATGATTCCCCCAACTGTTCCTCTATTGTTAAGGATTATTTTCGCTATTCTGGGTTTTTTGCCTTTCCAGGTGAATTTGAGAATTGCTCTTTCTATGACTTTAAAGAATTGTGCTGGGATTTTGATTGGGACTGCATTGAATCTCTAGATTGCTTTTGGCATGATGGTCATTTTTACTATGTTAATTCTTCCAATACATGAGCATGGGAGATCTCTATATTTTTTGAGATCTTCGACTTCTTTTTTGAGAGACTTGAAGTTATTGTCATACATGTCTTTCACCTGTTCTGTTAGAGTTATCCCAAGATACTTTATATTATTTGTGGATATTTTGAAGGGAGTTGTTTCCCTAATTTCCTTCATGTTAATCATTTGTATAAAGGAAGGATACTGATTCAAATTAATTTTATATCCAACCACTTTTCTGAATTTGTTTATCAGATGGAGAAATTCTCTGGAAGAATTTTTTGGGTTGCTTATGTATACATAATATCTACAAATAGTGATACCTTTATTTCTTCACTAATTTGTATTCCCTTGACCTCTTTTTGTTGTCTTATTGTTCTAGCTAATACTTCAACAATATAAATTTTAAAAAAATAAAATAAAATAAAAAACTGAGGAATAAGACTGTAAACAAGTACCGATAGTCTCCTCTACCCCAGGATTGAAAGATTTAATGCTATTAAATGTCCATTCTGTTTAAATCATTTGAATGATTCAACAGAATCCCTTTCAAACAATCACTGGCAATTCTCCCAGAAAAGAAAAACTATTACACAAATCAAGAAGCTCTACACACAAAGCAGAGTAGACAATACAGTTATATGCCCAGCCCTCTTACATCATATATTTAAAATCAGCACTCCAATGATAGATATAGTGGTTAGTTTCACATGTTGTCTACTGTCAATAGTTCTACAATAAATAAGTAAATAAGTAAATAAAAATAAACAAATAGTTCTTTTCATTTATTTTGTAAATCATTTAGATCCTGTACTTGTATAGTTGGTACTTTATCTCTCACTGTTAGTAGTACTAGAAAACTTCCAGATACATAATTTATATGCAGATTGCATATGAAGATTAATAAGCCTTGCATACTGCATGATAAAATTTCTGTAATGCTAACATTCTTGTCTGTCTTTTGTGATTATTTTGGACAACTGTTCATATTGCAGATTGTACTTTGAAGAGGAAATAGGCTTCTGCTTGAAGAACTCTCCTATCTGATACCCGAATTTCAAGAGAAAAGCTGTTTTAAACCAAATCCATTGAGATCCAGTGATAAGATCTGCCACGTGTCATTGGCACTTGTTCTACAGGCTGCAGTATTAAAGCTTAGGTTTCATTCTGTTTGAGTGGAATTTTTAAACCAGGAAACTCAAGTAACATCAGTCTGTGGAGATTTGACATGACAGCCATCCTCATCTGGCTGAAGTACAGCATGGACTGCAGATGTCCATTTATTTGAAAATCTTTAACATTCTTTGAAGCTTTTAAAAGTACATTTCCCAAGGGAAATTTTTTTTCCAATCTACAAGATGCTTCTCACCAGCTTGGCAGGAACAGTGAGAACTGCATAGTCTCCTGTTTCCTATTTCAGAGGACATCACGAAACACATTACACCTCCATGTCACTAATGACTGAAAGTAAAAATTCCAAGGTTCAGGCTTTGTTGATGACCACATTACAGGTATAATTATTGATTTAATTGTCATGCCTTGAATTCAAAGCAGGAAAGGTGTTTGTAGAGTAGATAACTAACATATTAGATTCAGATTTAAATTTCTTTAAATATGTCACGGAGGTTCCATTTCTGTTTATGTATAAAACCTGTGAAATGAAGAAAACTTTAGTAGTATTTGCAGAGGTGATTAGTCTTTATTTTCAACTTGGCATATTAAATATTATACAATTTAAATACAATGTAATTTGTCTTATTCCTTAATAGGATTAATATATTCTTTTTCTGAGTCTTAGTCTACATTAGTTGAAGAGAGAGCAAGAAAACCAAAATATCAAGAACATCAATATTGTTTTCTTTCTGTCAGCAATGAAAAAACTTTACTTAACTTTTTGTGCATTTGTATCTGCAATAATAATTATTTTATGACTCAGTTAAGAAAACATTCCTCCCTACATCATCACATAGGTGATGATAATTTTGACTGTGTACCATATAGCACTATTAATTGGGCCAAGTAGTCTCAATTTATCCCTAACCTGTTCACAACCACCATACAATACTACTTCCACTGCTATTGTTCCAATGGAAATGTCTATCAATGTAAATGTTTACAAATGAAATTTTGATTGCTTGTTATTGAGTAAGTTTGAAAATACTGGTAGTTTCTTACCATATGTCCCAATAGTATCAGAAAAGATGGCCTGAAGAAAAATATAATTTCAAGAAAACCAATGAATATAGCTAGTTATGTCTAGTGAATGGCTCACTTTCAATCTGTACACTGAATCAGGGGTCGAATGGCAGCAATGATTCTCATAATTTAACATGGATGGAAAAACAACATTGTAATTGTATTGCGGCTCCTGGAAGCCTGTAGTGGGGCTCTACTGAGCTCTTGGCTACACTCTGAGGGACATGGACTACTATTTCTGATTTTTGGTTTCTAGTATTATGGTAGACATATGATTTATATAAACGTAACTCAGAGATATTGCAAGTTCAGATTTAGACCATACTAATAAGCAAGAATCAAACTGAGCTGAATCACGTTTTCAATTTTCCTTTCATACAAGTATTATTTATAGTATACTATACACTATACTAATACATATGGATATACTACACTAACAGTATGAACTACAATAATGTAAAGCATACTAACATAATGATGAGTACCATAGCATTGCATCTAAAATTCATATAACTTCATTAAGCATGATGCATGTCTTCAAAAATAATTCCAATCTCCTTAGCTGCTATAAAATAGCACCGACAGATGTGAGCAATGCAGATTGTCACAGATCTTCAATACATATAACAATGTGATATTTGTATGAAACAATAAAGCATTTCACTATGCTTTATATCCTTATATATTTGTGTCCTTATAGCAATGACCCTACTCCAGGATAGTATCCATTTGCTAAACTCAAAACAGGGTAAATGAAGAAACAGTTGATTAATTAAATAAATATCATGTTCTAGTTCAATGACCTGGAGACTGCAGAATCATTGTATAAATCTTACTCTTTCCTTAAGTCAAAATAAAAGATACTGTATTCTTCTCTGCCATGTTCCTTCTTTTTTTGAAAATTAGGCAAAAGAGAAGAAAAACATTTTACAGTGTCAAAATGAAAAAAACAAACAACAAAAAACAAACAACAAACAAACAAACAAAAACAAAGCTAGGCATGGTGGTGCACCCCTTTAATCCCAGCACTCAGGAGGCAGAGGCAGACGGATTTCTGAATTAGAGGCCAGCCTGGTCTACAAAGTGAGTTCCAGGACAGCCAGGGCTATACAGAGAAACCCTGTCTCGAAAAACCAATATATATATATATATATATATATATATATATATATATATATATATATATATATATATATATAGATATAGATATAGATATATATTACTAAACCCTTTTGCTTGTCAAGGAAAAAATTATAACTTATAAAATGCTGAATTAAAATTCAGGCAAATTTTCAGATTATTTCAGTATTATAATTCAAATTTAATTTAGATACAAATGACTTTTTTCCATACACTACCATATATTTTTTTAGGAATTTGTAACCAACCCTTTTATTTTCAGGTAGAGAATTATTTAAGACATATAAGTAGGTTACCGAGACACTCCCAGGTGTTTTCTACTTTTTAAACCCAGTACCAATTAATATGTTCAAATTTTGTAACAAGTAATTCTGTAGCATATACAATGAAAATTAGTATCTGTGGATTCATTTGTGCTTCAGTCTGCTTTAAAATGTCCCTTGGTAAAATGACATTAAAATTAATTGAAATAATTTTTCAATTGTGTGTAATTTTAAACATAATTTCTTAATACATAATCTTCTTACATTTTTATTTGCTAACTCATAGGTAGCATAAATATGAGGCACAGCAGTTGCTTAAGTAAGTATACTTTCAAGAATAACATAGTAAACAGGGTCATAAAACACATATACATTTTCATTTCTCAAATTTATGGTTGCTCTGTGAATGAGGCAATTAAAGCTTGAACTTTTAGGAAAAAATATAATGTTCCTTTCAATATAGTATCATCTTATCTAACACACTCATTGTCTTTATACATCTTTTCAAAATGTGTATATATGTTTTTAAAGAATTTATTTTGTTTTGCATAAATATTAACAGTTCTTCAGGTTTTATTTATAAGTAACCAACTATGATGCAACATTACTAAAAGGAAAATGCACTAAATTAAAAAATAAAATTCATTCATTAATTTATTTCAGCATATTGCTTTCATTCTACTACTTATTACTGTTAATCTCTTACCATGTCTAATTTATATCTTAAACCATATATATATAGATAGATAGATAGATAGATAGATAGATATAGATAGATATAAATACAGAGGACAAACAGTATATATTGTTACAGGGTTTGACACTGTTTATGGCTACAGCCAGACAATTCAAGGCTTAGATTGCTCCATGTGGAATAGGTAAGATTATTATACAAGATATGATTATAAAGGAATGAATTCTTTCCTTTAGAAAATCAATTTGTTCAAATTCTAATGTTTTCTAGATTGGGAGTTAAAGCTTCTTTTATCCCAACTTTGTAACTGAATGGCACTAATATCTTTTGAGTATGAAGTCAGATTTCCCTCCTCCCCCCAAGTAATGATTTATTTCTTTGGATTATAAATAAAAAGGTCGGGCTTCTTCCAATGGATCTACAAGTGTAGGTTTGTGGTTAAGCAGTTGTCCAATCCAAAGAGCTAACTTAACTGCACCTATAGGAAAAAAAAAAATGTCTCTTCTTGAAATCTAGAAATGCTCTTTGATGTTCTTTGAATGCAGACAAGGTGACCTGAGTTCAATCTGTGGGTCCCACAAGGTGGCAGAAGTGAACCAATTCACAAAGTTGTTTTCTGACCACCAAACACATAATTTGGCACCTGAATATGTAAGCATTCTCTCTCTCTCTCTCTCTCTCTCTCTCTCTCTCTCTCTCTCTCTCTCTCACACACACACACACACACACACACACACACATACACACACGCACACATAAAGGGCACATAGTAATTATTATAATAAATAATAAAATAATAAAGTTATATAAATTTGAAATAACTGATTCTGAATTTTAAGACACTTGGTATTCATTGCCCCCTTAATGTTTCTTTTTCTCTTGTAACTTGAAAGGAGCCATCCTTCTTAGACAGAACTTGAGGACTTGCCAGTGAATGAACTATGCTGATTTCTTACTTTAAGGACTCTAGTGAGAGTGCTGCATCAGAAGTATATGTATCTTTCCATAATACTCATATGTATTGAATAATAATGATTAACAACCTGTGTCAGGCTCTTTGGCTGCAGTTTTCAGGCAGTCTTTACAGCTCTTAAAAGCTAGTTGGATATATATATATATATATATATATATATATATATATATATATATATCGAGAGAGAGAGAGAGAGAGAGAGAGAGAGAGCGCAAAGCACAGGCTGAATGTAGGCACCAGGGACAACAGGTTATTGGGTTCCTGAAAGGAAAGCTGGGGATGGATGGGAAGGATGGTGAGAGAAATAAGGAGCCAAGACAGAGTTCTCTGATCAAGGCTCAATGTTTTAATTCTAGGGTCTGAATTTAAAAGGGGAAACCCATCTCCCACTTGGCCAGGATCTTGTCCCTTTGCCAGTATCTCCTCAGGAAGACAAAGTCAGCTACACAGCAGGTAGTGCTTCTTGCAGGAAGCTGCAGACATGGCAGGAAAATAGACTTCACCTGGGTCAGAAGATTCCACCCTAGGTGTGCTGACTATGGCAAACAAGGTCTGATTCAGCCTGCTCAAGGCTGGGGAAAGGCACAGCTGAACATCTTTGCTTTACAGAATGGGCAGTGATTTATAATAGAGACAGATTTGACCTTATTATTGATATCCTCTACCAGCAGAGTAGTAACTACAGAGGAGTTATACTTGAAAGTAATTTTTAAGATCTCTTTAGGATTGTTGATGGTAATATTTATTGCCAGATTGTTTAGTTGAATTATCTAAGAGATAGACTATTTTTTAAAGATTTTCAGAGAAGTTTAAAGGATGAGGGACAAAACAAAACCAACAAACAAAAAACAGATGAAGGCCGGGTGTGATAGCACTTGGGAGGCAGAGGCAGGTGGATTTCTGAGTTGAGGCCAACCTGGTCTACAAAGTGAGTTCCAGGACAGCCAGAGCTATACAGAAAAACCCAGTCTCAACAACCCCCAAAATAAATAAATAAATAAATAAATAAATAAATAAATAAATGAATGAATAAATAAAGGATGAGGAAATGTCTACCCTAAATGTAGACTGTGCCATCCAATTGCCTAAAAGAAAAGAAAAGAAAACAAAACAAAACATTGTAAAACAGTTTTGATGTTCCTCTGGTTCCTGATTAGAGTATGAAGAGACAGCATCCTATTGCGCTGCTTTTATGCTGCCCCCATTACAATCGACCTTGAACCCTCAGACTTTGAGACAGGATAGGTAATATTGTTATTATTTAGAATGCTCTGGTCAAGTATTTCATTGTTAAATAGTAACTAACCCACCTACTAACAAGTAATTTTCTCTCTATAGTGAGACTGAGTGTTTCTTAGTATTTTTTGGGTGGAGAATTTTTTATTGATTTTGATTTCATACAATATATTGAAAAAATGGTCACAGCTCTAATGATATCCTTAAATCTATCCTTTAAGATATCATCCTTAAAATTCATACAGAAATATTTACAATACTAAAATTCGATAGCAGCTCATCTATGAGAGATGATTTTCTGAAAATAATCCATATTATTTTACATAAAATATGTCTAGCTAATTATTATAGCTTGTGCAAAATTGTTACTCACTTGCCTTTTTTTCAGTAATATTAAATTTTAATCACGTGGACATTTGTACTATGCTGAATGTCTTATTTTCAGTGTTCACTTGGTGGTATAAGAGAATATAATATAAACCCCTGAAAATTATAGTAATATCTATTTTTAGAAATCATTTTGTTGTATTATATCAATAACAATTTATATTCAAAATATTATGTCATTTTTTCCTACTTTGAAATATTAGTTTAAATCTCCTCAAAAATTTGAAAGAACTTAAATCTTTGTTACTCTTATTAATAACCAAGCACATAATATTTTTTCATCTGTTTGGTGATTTTTTTTAACTTTATTGCCAGTGTTAAGGCATTTAATCCTGTTCAAGAGTGTATTTAATTGTTGGTTAGTTAGATTCTTTGCCATCCTAGAGAGCACATTCCCAGCTGATAGGAGTCTTCAAAGACAGAAATGCTTTTATTTTTATGGTGCTATTTACATGTATGACTTCAAAAAAATTTTTTTCCTTTTGCTATATTCTTTTAAATATTATCTTATTCTTTGCTCTGTGATTCTGAAAATGCACAGGACTTGTGATTAAGCTGAGAACTAATGTTTGCACCTGTGGTTTTAACATTGTTCCCCTCTATAGTTTAATTTTCTCCTCATGCTTTTTGAAAGTTCATTTGTTCACCACAGGTCTATAATGTGAGGAATTTGAAGAAATTGGCTTTAGCATGTCACCAGCTCCTGAATATTTCCTTTATTTGGTGCTATGTTCTTGCATCTTATATATACTATCCTCTTAAGAAGTACTTCCTTGTCAGTACTTGTAAAATCCTCTGTACAGTGTTGGGGTACACTGCCCAAGGTCCACGCACAGAATGGACTTGGTTCCCCTGGGAGGTGAACTGGGGCTGTAAGGAGAGACTATGTGGGGGAGAAATGAAGATGCTAAGACGATTTCCTGATCAAAGCATCTCTGATTTTACTTAGGAATCTTTTGGGTTATAAGAGGGTAGACCCAGCCCACAGTCGCCTGGATTCAGTTGGCAGACACCTGGAATGTAGCCTGAATTCTCAAGCACTGTGGAATGTCTCAGCTGGAAGCAGGATGTGGGTGAAGCATGGTCTGTAGTATTGTGGAATGCCTAGAAAGTAGGATCTGGGCAAGGCACAGGTAGCAGATCCAGGAGGATCACAGAGGTATTCAGCACAACAAGGGAAGCCAGCCCTAGCTGGAGAACCACTCTGTGGTTGGTTTCCTGTGGCCTGCCTTCAGAGGCAGCAGGTCTGAACTCTCAGCCTGAAGCAGGCTTGTGGGGAGGGGGTTACAGTACAGTTTTTATCAAATTATGTACTGAAATTACCATACAAAATGTGGCCAATTGTATATAGACTTATGGTCTAGGCAATAAATTCAATGTGTGTGTGTGTGTGTGTGTGTGTGTGTGTGTGTGTGTATAGAGTTGTGTCTTCAAACTTATTTGACGATTATATTTAGGAATTTACCACTTGCACACGAATGAGCTTCCAACATTAAGGTGAAGGTATACTCTCAGAAGATAAGTAAACAATATGTTTTATGACTTGTATAGGACACACATACTTCTGGTTCAGTTTGTACATCATATTAATTCACAAAAGAAATGTTTAAAAATCATAGTTTATATTCATATCCAAATAAAACTCACAAATGATTGTTTTACTTAGTAACAGTAGTCTATCTTCCTCCTGCTGCATTATCTCTTATTCATTTTGAGCAGAGTTAAACTTTGTAATGTTATTTTGTTAAAGTTTATGGACTTTCTTTCTACTTATTTTCTTAAATCATGTCTCAGTAACCAAGACAAAGTGACATAAGTTCAGGAAAAGGCATTCTGCCACGGAATATTGGATATTAAGCTGGCCAAAAAAAAAAAAAACCAAAAAACAAACAAACAAACAAACAAAAAGAAGAAATGGGTAGAATTGATTTATTATAACTGGAATACCCCAGATTGTGTCTCTGCTTCTGTAGCCAGGACTTAGCACTGAGAACATACTCTAGTCTCAGTTATTTCTAGTTATTTTAAAGACTTTGAACACTATATCATATCTGTATAGTTCTTGTAGCTTCTTCTCTTTATATTTGAAAGAAACTATGCTTTCATAAAAATGAATCCAAGTATATACTTAGAATAATTTTGATCCAACCCTTCCATATTTTAAAAACGAATTTTAATATAAAGTAAACAAGTAATCATTCCTATTAACAAGCATTCATCATTCTATTTTTTTAAGAAACATTTTGTGGGGTTCTTGCAAATGCCAGGGCCAGCCAACAAATATTCCATGTGAAGAGGCAAGAAGGAAATCCAGTTCAAAATGACTTTTTTTTTTTTTTTTTTTTTTTTTTTTTTTTTTTTTTTTTTTTTTTTTTTTTTTTTTTTTTTTTTTTTTTTTTTTTTTTTTTTTTTTTTTTTTTTTGCCCTGGCTGTCCTGGAACTCACTTTGTAGACCAGGTTTGCCTCAAACTCAGAAATCCACCTGCCTCTGCCTCTGCTTCCCGAGTGCTGGGATTAAAGGCATGTGCCACCATGCCCAGCGTGGTAAAAACTTCTAAAGCAGTGGTTTTCAAACTTTGAATCTTGACCCCTCTAGAGGGTCATATATTAGATATCCTGTATATCAGATATTTACAATAAAATTAATAAATGTAGCAAAATTAAAGTTATGGAATACTAACAAAATATTTTGGGGTTAAGGGTCATCACACCATGAGGAACTCTATTAAATGTTTGTAACAGTAGAAAACTTGAAAACCACCATACTGAATCTAGAGTGTGACACTTGACTGTGGGAACTGTGAAAGTCAACCTTGTGAGGGGATAAGGGAGGAGGAGAGCAAGGCACCACAGGCTCCTGTGACTTCTCAGGGAGGACTGTTATGCTGCCCATGGCATTAGATCTAGGATGACTCTCAGCACACCAATGGAATAGCCAAAAGGAACTGAAGCCAGTGCCCACTTCCTCTATCTTCACAGAAGTCCTCATAGGAGATGATACTTTCCTTAAACCCCCTTTCCTTCTGAATTATGTCATTGGGCAGGGCTTTCATTGGAGCATGGTGACTTTGTGGCATGATATGATTGACCAAGAATTTGGGGCTTGAGATCCTCTCAAACACTGTATATAGCCTTATGACCCAGGCAATAAATTCAATATGCACCTGGATGCTAGTCTCCAGAGTTGGATTTCCAAGGATTTGTCACATGACCAGGTCATCTTTCTAACACACACACACACACACACACACACACACACACACACACACACCTCGGTCCTATTCTCATACCGGGCAGTCTATTTTAGACATATTTAAGTACAGTACATCTTGAGGGAAAAAAAAGTATCCTGGTAATAATTATCATAGTAAATCTTGTGGTGTGACTACATGGAAAGTCTTTTGCAAAGTACATGTGACCTCTTCCATATGAATGGATTCAAGAGCTAAAGTTACTACTACAGGAGGATGTAATGTGATCTAGGTCATCATAGTGGTCATCAAGCTACAAAGTACATGTGACATCTCTCCTAGGGATGGATTCTACTGAGTGAGAAACAATACTCAACATAAAAATCTAGGGAGAAAGAGTATGGGAGAAATATAATTGTCTTGGGGATTCAGGTCTTGCATCACCCTACAGAAAACAGAGATTAACAGGGTAAAACTCCATCTACCTCATTCTACAAGGTGGAAAACAAGTATACATATTGTATGTTGGGGAGACAGCCCTGCATGTTTAAAATCCATGTGAATACAGATACATTATACTCTCTACAATATATCTGTTGCCTTTGGTACAGAAAGTTAAACAGATTGTTGATCAGAAGTAATAATATATTTAAAAGTTAGTTCATGCATTGCTCAGAATTTGATATAAAAATCAGTGCAATAAAAATGTGTTCAGTTATTTAGAGATATCAGTATCTTTTAAAATGAAAATTCTTATTTTATTAATTGTGTTGATTTTATTTTGCTTGGTCCTACACACAGGGCCACCAAAAGAACAACAACATACCAAAACAAAATAAGGTTGGCTAATTTATAGAAAATAGCCCAGTACATAATAATATCATCATGCTAAAAGGAATATAAAATTCACCCCCATTCTTATTTTATACCATGGATTAGTCCATGTTTCAATTTCATCAGCCTAGCATCTTTTCATAGGGGATTATGATCAATGGAGAAACCCACAATTGTTAAAAAACATAGAAAGTAACAGACTATCAATCACTGAACTCTAAACATTACACCTCTATCATATCCACTCTTCCCAAGATTCAGGGATCATTGCAGAATAAGTTGCAGAAAGATTAGCGAATTAGTACAGAAATCCAGCTCTAGTGAATGTCTTTAGAAAAATATTATTTGCTGGATATGCAGAATTATTTCACATATGAATTCAGAGTAGCTACTGATAACTAAGACCTGAACAAGACTAAACTAGACAGTTTCCCATTACAGAGGGAGAAACCCTACCTTCAGTTGAAAAGCCATTGAAATTGATATATAGAATGGGAGGGAAAATCGTATTTGTTAGGAAAGTTCTCAAGTATACAGCCTTTCTTCCAAATATGTTCATGCAACACTAAATAGAATAAATGGGTTTATAAAACATCATTACAAAATTCCAGAAGTAATCTAAGACTCAGAACTGTATTCGATTATAAGTAATCCAATACAGAATGAGTGAAAGAACTGTAAGAGCCAGAGGATCAGTGAGTGTGCTTGCTGTGAAATTGCATCTTCTAGTTATGCAGAAACTTCACCAATAAAGTTTCACCAACATGACACCTAAATAAGAACTGAATAGTACAACAAAAAACCTGTTAAAGTACACAGGGAAGCATCATGGTGTGTCAACCATGTAGAAAGAACTGTAGGCAACTAAAAAGTGCCTAGAGAAGTATGAATAGTTTTACTCAAGGAGGAACATCAATTGGTTATCTGATACCAAAATATCAGCCTTGAAATCATATATGTACATAACATTACACAGACTGATCTGGCTATGTTTGGGGATTTATATGTGTATATAAATATACATATATTCACTTAGTTAACAAATAATAAAAATAAGGTTCTGAATTTGAAAGAGATTAGGATGAGATACATGGGAGAATTTGAGGGAGAAAAGTAAAAGGGAAATGATATAAACTTAAGATAATAATATCTTAAGAATTAAATTAAAACAGATTAAGAAGAGAGAAAACATGAAACTGAAAGAGGAAAGTAGTTGGGGAGGATTATGGAGTATTTGGAGTAAAATAAATGAGGGTCATATTAATCAAAGCACATTGCATGAGATTAAGCTGCTTTAGTAAATTAATGATTGTGGATTCTCCTTAATGATAACAAGGTCACTATCACTGAGGAGTAAGCTAGAGTACTAATACCAGGTCTGGTCTCCAGGATGTTGAGCATGAATGTTTGAAATTCTTCCTAAAAAGGGGAAAAAATACAAAATTTGTTCTTGAAAGAACATAGAAAAACTAATAAAACTATTTAATGTGTTAAAGGTCATTATCAATAATTTACTGGACGAAACTAATCATCAACAAAACAAAATAACAGTTTTTTTTTTTTATTAAAGATTGACAAGAATCGAAGTCTTTTATTTTTTCAAATAGAAAATACTTGGAATGGAATGTATATGATACAATAAATTTAGAAAGTATTTTTATGGGTAGAACATATTTAACACTTTGGGGAAAAAGTAAAATTACAGAAATGATCAACCTATGCATTGTTTTTTTATATTCCAGATTTCTTTCTGTTAGCATAATGTCTTTCTGTTCCACAAATACTTTTGTGAATAACGGGGTGTCTTCTTTAAATCATGGACAATCATCACACTTATAAACCATATTCTATTTCTCTATTCATCAGCTGATTGTCACTTTAGTGCTTTTGATTCCTTTGCTAGTAGAAATATTGTCACACCAAGATATTTCATATTATTTGTGACTATAGTACAGGGTATCATTTCCCCAATTTCTCAGTCAGCCCATTTATCCTTTCTTCAGAGGAAATATACTGATTGGTTTGAGTTAATTTTGTATCCAGCCACTTTGTTGAAGTTGTTAATCAGCTGTAGGAGGTCTCTCATGGATTTTCTTAGGTCACTATTGAATATCATCTGCAAATAGTGATATCTTGACTTCCTTTCCAGTTTGAATCCCCTTGATCTACTTTTTTTTGCTTAATTGCTCTGGCTAGAAATACAAGTACTATATTGAGTAGGTAGGGAGTGAGTGGGCATCCTTGTCTTGTCCCTGATTTTTGTGGGATTGCTTCAGATTTTTATGCATTTGGTTTGATGTTGGCTATTGGCTTGCTGTATATTATTTTATTATATTTATGTATGTATCTTGAATTTCTATTCTATCTAAAACTTTTAGCATGAAGGGGTGTTGTATTTTGTCAAAAGTGTTTTCAGCATCTAATGAGATGGTCATGTATTCTTTTGTTTTTTTCTTTGAGTTTGTATATCCAGTGGATTATGTTGATGGATTTCTTTATATTGAACCATCCCTGCATCCCTGGGATGAAACCTACTTGATCATGGTGAATGAACATTCAGATACATTCTTTGATTCATTTGCAAGAATTTTATTAAGTATTTTTGGATCAATAGTAATGAGGGAAATTGGTCAGAAGTTCTCTTTCTTAGTTGTGACTTTATGTGGTTTAGTTATTAGAGTAACTTTGACTTCATAGAAGGTATGAGGAAGTGTTACTTCTGTTTCTATTTTATTAAATAATTTGAGAAGTATTTGTATTAGGTCTTCTTTAAAGGTCTGATAGAATACCGCACATAAAACCATCTGTTCCTGGGAAGTTTTTGATTGGGAGACTTTTAATGACTGCTTCTGTTTCCTTAGGGGTTATAGGACTGTTTCAATGGTTTATCTGATCCTAATTTAATACTGGTACTTGATATGTCTCTAGAAAATCATTTCTATTTTGTTGAGTATAGACTTTTATAGTAGAATCTGATTTTTAAAAATTTCTTCAGTTTCAGTTGTTATGTTTTCCTTTTCATTTCTGATTTTGAATATTTGGATACTGTCTTTGTGCCCTCTGATTAGTCTGGCTAAGGGTATATCTATGTTGTTGATTTTCCCAAAGAACCATCCCCTAGTTTTGTTGATTCTTTGTATAGTTCATTTTGTTTCTACTTGTTTAATTTCAGCCCTATGCTTGATTACTTTCTGCCATCAACTCCTCTTAGATGTATTTTCTTCCTTTTGTTCTTGAGCTTTCAGATGTGCTGTTAAGCTGCTAGTGTATGCTATCTTCAATTTCTTCATGGAAGCACTCAGAGCAATGAGTTTTCTTCTTGGTCTGAGGCTAACCAAGCAAGTGAAAGACCAAGCACTGACAAGAACTTCAAGTGTCAGAAGAAAGAAATTCAAGAAGACTTCAGAAGGTAGAAAGATCTAACATGCTCATGGATTGGCAGGATTAACATAATAAAAATGGCCATTTTACCTAAAGCAATCTACAGATTCAATAAAATCCCCATCAAACTCCAACTTAATTATTCACAGAGATAGAACAAATCATAGGTAGCAGAGGATTGCCTTATCTGGCATCATGGGGAGGGGAGTCCTTTGGTACTGTGGAGACTTGATGACCAGGGATAGGGGAATGATAGGCCACTGAGCTAGGAGTGGGTGGGTGGGTAGAGAAGCACTCTCATAGAGGTAATGGGAAGGGATCAGGATAGGGGGCTTGTGGAGGGGAAACTGGGAAGAGAAATAAAATTTTAAATGTAAATAAATAAGATAACCAATAAAAGAAGAAATATTGTCAGTGTTAAAAAAATAAAAACTCTGTTCAAAATAATTTCATTTCTTTTGTTTACATACCCTGTAGTCTCAGGATTTGATCCATGTGTCTTATCGAATTAGGTTGATCTCATAGAGGTGAGAATTAAATGCTGAAAAATAAAGGCTTGAGAGACCCCATAGGTTTCAGACAAATTACAATAACAATAGCAACAAAAGAAGAGGTGAGAGAAAAATGGAAAATCCAGCTATATTTCACTTTTAAAATTCACGTTTAATAAAAATGTGACCGGGGTGTGGTGACACACGCCTTTAATTCCAGCACTCGGGAGGCAGAGGCTGGTGGATTTCTGAGTTCGAGGCCAGCCTGGTCTACAAAGTGAGTTCCAGGACAGCCAGGGCTATACAGAGAAACCCGGTCTTGAAAAAAAATGTGTTTTCAGCTTGAAAATATAAACATCATAAATGGATATTTTATATGCCATTCTGAGAAGATAAGCAACAACAATACAGTTTTCTCAATGTAGTTTCAAAGGAATGCATTAATTTTTCCAGTTCTTCACTTCTTTGTTTTCAACCACAATGAATTGGTATTAAATGAACATTACAAGTTCTTTGGGATCCCAGAGAGTGTTTGCCATAGATAATTTCCAAAATGAAAATCCCCATAAATTTTTCCTCTTCTTTGGACTATGAGAGTCAGATTTCTTAAAATATTTTTTCATTTTCTCAGTTTAAAATGTATTCTATTATCAAACAAAGCCATTGAATTCTGTATTATATTAATCTAACATAAGTTTGCCCCCCAAATTTATAAACATCGTATTCATCATAACTTTTATCTTTATAAGAATTTTCCTTTTTATTATTTTTTGTTACTAAAATTGGTTTTTATCCAATAGATTTGATCATAATATTTCTGCTTCCACAATTCCTCCATACATACCCAACTTCATATTCTCCCTTGCTCTATCTAAACAAAACCACAATTTGAAAGAGTACAATCTGTTATGTTGACAAAGGTTTTGTAAATTCCATATAATAGAAGATATGCAACTTGGTTAGCTTACACCTCAGGGCAGAAGGATAGAGAAAGAATAGGCTATAAGCTGTGTTAGGTCATAGTTTTCAAGATATGCCTCTTAGCTTCATTAGACAGCTGTAAAAGATGAATCTATTAGGGATGTTTTACATTCAAAATAAACATTTCAAAAGCCGTTTGCATCAACAAATATCAATATATTATATATGTATTTCAAAAAATTAAAACATTTGTGATTATAATTCTATCCCAATAACTATATACCGTCTCAGAAAAATACAGTGTCAAATGCAGGAAACATACCTAAGTGTTGTTAGTCAGGGAGCTCAAGATAACCCCAAACAATAAGTTTCTGTGATTGTCCTTAGTTTCCTTTCAGAAAGCTGAGGAAAGACACCATTTCTGACAATTCCATACATGTCAGAAGAAGGTCATAGAAGAAACTAGCTACAACCATAGAAGAAACTAGCCTCCTTATTGAGCCCAAAATCTCATAGTTAAGGTGCTTTGCACACTTCCATTTGCAGGCAAATGGCTAGAATTTGAAAATATCATTCTGAGTGAGGTAATTCAGTCACAAAAGAACACACATGGTATGTACTCACTGATAAGTGAATAGCAGTCCCAATGTTCAGAAAGACACAACAAAGATAGAGAACTTCAGAGCAATTTCCCTCATGAATATCGATGCAAAAATACTCAACAAAATTCTCACCAACCGAATCCAAGAACACATCAAAACGATCATCCATCATGACCAAGTAGGCTTCATCCCAGGAATGCAGGGATGGTTTAATATAAGGAAATCCATCAACGTAATACACTATATAAACAAACTCAAAGATAAAAACCACATGATCATCTCCTTAGATGCTGAGAAAGCATTTGANTGGTTATAAGGACACATGTTCCACTATGTTCATAGCAGCCTTATTCATAATAGCCAGAAGCTGGAAAGAACCCAGATGTCCCTCAACAGAGGAATGGATACAAAAAAATTGGTACATTTACACAATGGAGTACTACTCAGCTATTAGAAACAATGAATATATGAAATTCCTAGGCAAATGGATGGATCTGGAGGGTGTCCTCCTGATTGAGGTAACCCAATCACAAAAGAACTCACATAACATGTACTCACTGATATGTGGATACTAGCCCAGAAGCCTAGACTACCCAAGATACAACTTACTAAACACATGAATCTCAAGAAGAATGAAGTTCAAAATGTGGTCTCTTTGCCCCTTCCTAGAATCAAGAACAAAGCACACACTGAAGGAGTTACAGAGATCATGTGTGAAGCTGAATCAAAAGGATGGACTAACCAGTGATGGTGGCTGCCAGGGATCCTTCCCATAATCAGCCACCAAAATAAACACTATAGCATATGCCAGCAAGATAATGCTGAAAGGGACCTGATATAGCTGTCTCATGGGAGGCTATACCAGTGCCTGGCAAACACGAAAGTGGTTGCTCACAGTCAGCTATTAGTTGGAACACAGGACTCCCAAGGAAGGAGCTAGAGAAAGGACCCAAGGAGCTGAAGGGGTCTTCAACCCTATAGGTGGAAGAATAACATGAACTAACTAGTTCCCCCTGCGCTCATGTCTCTAGCTGCATATATTGAAGAAGTTGGCCTAGTTGGCCATCATTGGGAGGAGAGGCCCCTTGGTCATACAGACTCTATATGCCCCAGTACAGGGGAACACCAGGGCCATTAAGTGGGAGGGGGTGGGTAGGGGAGCAGGGCGGGGATTCGGGAGGGTAAGGGGAAATTTCTGGATAACATTTAAAATGTAAATGAAGAAAATATCTAATAAAGAGAAGAAAAAAAAGAAGTTTAAAAAAAAAAGAATACGCACACACATATAAACACACAAGCACTGACATACAAATTATCAGTATGCAAAACCACTAAGACTTCCATCAAAAAATGGATTTTCCAATGGATGAAATATGAAGCAAAATGTGATCATATCTTCAAAGTATGATCTTGATTTAAGAAGCATTAAGTATTGTCAGCTTGTTTATTCACAAGTGATACTTTTCAAATATTACTTCCATTTTTTGTTCATTCCATGGACATGACCCAAAGGAAATTCAGACATAAAGCTGTCAAAATACCACCCAGAGAGAAATGACCTACACTGGAAAGGAACTGGGGAAAACTCTGCCTAGTTTGAAATTGAGGCATCATAAATAGAATTCAGCAGAGCTACATTGAGAATACTGATAGAAGAAAACTGGTTTGTTGTTGTTGTTGTTGTTGTTGTTGTTGTTGTGGTTACTGATGTAAGTAAATCATACAAAAGAAAATAATATGCTAATTTTGTCGAATTTCTGGAACTGTGGCTAGGTACTGATTGAAAACCCTAGAAAAATAGAGTACTAGATAAATTTGGTATATGCTAAAATGAAAAGTTTTACAAAACTACTAATATAAAATATATACAAAAATTAAGGTGACAAATTCTAGAAGATGATATGAGCACTGTGAACACCTGTAATGCTTAAGGGAGTCTATGGCACCTCACTGACTAATAACTGTAAATGAGGTAAGCCATTTCTGACCCTGGATTCTTTATTATTATTATTATTATTATTATTATTATTATTATGTTTTCTTTATTTACATTTCAAATGTTATCCCCTTTCCTAGTTTCCCTTCTGAAATTCTCCTATCCATTTCCCCCTCCCCTTGTTTCCCAACCTACCCACTCCTGCTACCTGGCCCTGGCATTCCCCTATACTGGGGCATAGAACCTTCAGAAGATCAAGGGCCTCTCCTCTCATTGATGACATACTAGGCCATTCTCTGCTACATATGCAGCTAGACCCATGAGTCCTACCATGCTTGTGCTTTCTTTGATTGGTGTTTTAGTCCCAGGGAGCTCTGGGACTCCTGAACATATACCCAGAAGATGTTCCAACTTGTAATAAGGACACATGCTCCACTGTGTTCATAGAAGCCTTATTTATAATAGCCAGAAGCAGGAAAGAACCCTGATGTCCTTCAACAAAGGAATGGATACAGAAAATGTGGTACATTTACCCAATGGAATACTACACAGCTTTTAAAACAATGAATTTATGAAATTCTTTGACAAATTGGAGGATCTGGACGATATCATCCTAAGTGAGGTAACCCAGTCACAAAATAACACACACGATATGCACTCACTGATGAGGTGATATTAGCCCAGAAGCTCAGAATACCCAAGATACAATTTGCAAACACATGAAACTCAAGAAGAAGGAAGACCAAAGTGTGGATACTTTGATCCTTTTTAGAAGGGGAAAAAAGTACCCATGGAAAAAGTTACAGAAACAAAGTTTGGAGCAGAGACTGAAGAAATGACCATCTAGAGACTGCCCCTCCCGGGGACCCATCCTATAAACAACTACCAAACTCAGACACTATTGCAGATGCCAACAAGAGCTTGTTGACAGGAGCCTGATAAAGCTGTACCCTGAGAGGCTCTGCCAGTACCTGACAAATATAGAAGTGGATGTTCACATCCATCCATTAGATGAAGCACAGATTCCACAATGAAGGAGCCAGAGAGAGTACCCAAGGACCTGAGGAGGTTTGCAGCCCCATAGGAGGAACAGCAGTATGAACTGCCTGGGATTCTTATATTTTTGTCTTTTTATTTAGTGAGGGCATTGCTGTCCCATTATAGGTTAACTCCATTTAAATTATTTTAAATGTGTATATGAACACAGGAAATTTTAGGAAAATTACTGATTTGGAATGTTCTTTTTTACTGCATAGCTTTCATAATGTTCTAACATGCAATGTATGCTACTGAAATAACTGATTAAGGATTAATCTTACCCCACCTTGAATTCTCTGAGTTACAGTAAGCAGAGATCTGACAAACATGTCCATTGGTGCAATAGCCACACCAATATATTAAATGTAACCAACCACTTTCTGATTTGATGTAGAGCCAATTTTACATGTTAAACCCATTACTGATACCATCTCTGAGGTCAATATCCTCTGGTTGGACAAATCAGAGACCAAAGAGAAGAACATGCTGCCATCATTTGGCTAAATATTTACACTATTAATTCAACTCACATAATAATTTATTCCAATACCCACAGATTAATGTATCACTCAAACTTTTATCATTTCTTTTCCAGTAAATGGCAAGTCACACAGAGGCTTCCAAGTGTACAAGGTTCAGAGAATAAAAAAAAAAATTGCAAAATATTTAGTGAATAGGAGGCTGAAAATGCCCACACCTAAATGGGACATCCATATCACCTCCACTTTTTCCACAGCTCAGAAATCACTGTGAAAGATGGGTTTTAAAAAGTGTAAGAGACAGAGATAGTGGTCTATTTCAAGAAAAAAAAATTTCTGGATACAAGGCAGGGTTTTGCACCTATAATTTACAGCATTTGTGAAAGTAAGCACAAAATCAGTGCACACTTAAGCCAGTCAAAATCAACAAAAAGAGGGGCAAGTATGCAGGAAGCCATGCACTTTGCTCAGGGTTGGTTGTCAACTGATAGTAAGAGAGGGAGAGCAAGTTTTCTTTAACTGTTACCCAGTTTAGGTCACCCATATTCCAATGGAATGTCACTCATCTAAGAGTATTAGAGCTTCACAGGATTTATTTGATATTTTTTTAAACAAAGGGTCACAAAATTTATGTGGATGTAGGGTGGACCTGCAAGGAGTTGGTAGATAAATATAAATGCAACCAAAATGAACTGTATGAATTCCTCAGACTACAAACTACAAGAAAAATTTAAAAGTGACAAACAGTAAATAAAAGAAGAATCTAAGGAATTAAGCCTGTTGGATCAATGAGCCTATCTCTGACTGAAAACTTTACATATGGCTCATATGTATTAAATATCATTTCAATTTCATATTATGTTATCTATCATCTTTTGGTATTTCTTACAAAACTGTAATGAATTTTTATAGAGAGTGACTTAAGTCTATTAAAAACTCTAATTGGTTCTACAGTCTAGAAAAAGCATATTTGTGTGAAAATTTAATACATTTAATTTTGGCTAACTTAAACTATACATGTTTTATTTCCCAATTTTTGTGCTGCTAAAATAAAATAAGTTGCCATGGGAACTGAAGTTCCACATCAGAGTTATTAAGTACAGACTTTGAGAAGAAACTTTGTAAAAATAGAAAATCAAACAATCTCTAAGCTATAGGGATTCCAATATTTTTGTGCAAACATTAAGTTTTTCTGAAGCAAATGAGTAGTGAACAGCAATTTTCCATTTCCTGCTTGAACCAAATGAAGTCAATCATACATGACAAATCCTGACATTAGACTGTGTAGATTCTCAGCCATTTTAACATTCACTTTATTTTTTACCTTTTAAAAATAATTCTTTGGTTTCTGAGCTATGTGAAGCAGAATGAAAGCTGATCATACTTAATCTTCTTCTATTTATTTATTTATTTATTTATTTATTTATTTATTTATTTATTTATTCGAGACAGGGTTTCTCTGTATAGCCCTGGCTGTCATGGAACTCACCACCACCTCCCATTATACTTAATGTTCTAAGCATCGAGAATCTCAGATGTATTCATTGACAGCATCAAGATTATGCCTACTAAGAAATTTCAGTATCTCAGCGTTATTTGAAAACACTCTGGTATTGTAAACTTACTTTAAAATATTACAGACATAACATTTTTTTTTAAATTTTACCTTATTATATTCTAGGTGAATTCAGATTTTTAAGAAGAACTATATAGTCCTAAGTTGATTTAGATGGTTTTGGTTGTAAATAGAAAATTTAATCTGGAGATACCCTTTGAGTTACTAATTCTATTTTCCACATTTAACATGGATTGCTTGAAGGGTTGGGAACTATATGATTTATCTAAGTTGGCAGAATATAGAAAGTCGAGGTAGTAAATCAGTCTTAAATTCTGCTGAAGTGTCAGGAATCCAAATACAATAGGAATAGCATTGCAGGATTGTACCGTGGATATGGATTGTGAATCTTTTTCACTTTAACTATAATTCAAATATTGGTACCAACTCTCCAGAGAAACCTTGTTCAGGTTGCTAAATGCATTGAAATATCCTGGTCTATTTGGAAAACAGAGGAACTTTAATCCAGAAGTACAGCTGCTCTGATCACCTCCAAAGACCTTCTAGGTTTATGTGATCTGTCTAGAATTCAAACTTACCCATAGTACATACCTTTAATCCCTCAGGATGGAATCCTTTAGTACATACTTTAATCCCTTCTAACTGAGGGGCAGGCAAATACCATACGAGAGAAAGATTTGACAGAATAAATAGGAGATAGGACATGCTCAATTGATAGTACAAGAGCTATTTTGAGCAGTCAAGAGATAGTGAAGGCAGTCCTGTTCAGTCAGTAGAGTTCAGTCACTTGTCAGTTTTGGAGGATGAATAAGTTGGGAGTCAGTAGATTAAACATAGTAAAATGGATTTGAGTTTATTTGTTTGTTCATGCACTCCAATGGGGCCAGCAGAGGCAGTTGAAGGCAGAGAATAAGAAGGAGTCAGAAAATTATAAGAAATTGTCAGAATTAGTTTGAGGCCAAGGAGAACAATTCAGGGAGAGACTGAGAAAAGTCAAATTGAATCAGTCAGCTTGGAAAGGAGTTTTGAGCTAGTCATTCAGAGTTCAGAAATAACTGGAAAACGTGATTTTGTTCAGCAGTAGGCCTCAGAGAAGAACATTACCAAAGGAAATTGAAGATTTCTTTTACAGAAAATGGTAGGGCATATGAAATGTTAGTGTTCAACTATGTAATAAAATTGCCAATAAAAGCCATCACTACATATAATGGAAATGTAACAGTAATTTTACATGATGATAATTTAAAATATCAATGTACTTAGCTTCTGAATAATCTGTTATATAATTGTTCATATTACTTTTTTCATGAGTTCAAACATCTTCTGAAGACCACTCATACTTTGAGAGTATCCTATACATTGTCCTTCTCCTAACAAACACTCATCTCTATTATGAAATCTATTATAACATGAATTTCATAAAAGCTTTAAAAAATACTTGAAGAAGAATACTTATTAAATCTAACCATGTTACAGATATAATTAGCTTCTGATATATTACAAAATTTAGATGGTATAGATAACCTTTCCTTTTGCTACGTATCATGAAAATATGATTTTTAAAATGAATTTATTACTTTTTTGATATTTCACACATTTTGTTTTTATCAAAATTGATGCATTTTTTAAAACAAAATATGGCATTTCAATCTGTAAAAATAAGTTGATTCCATTTTACTTATTATTTCAAATTTATGAAAATGTATTTTTTTCAATTATTCATAGGGTAAACAGGTACACAGACCAACTAAAATGTCAGGATTTCCAATCAGAAGTGCAAGGTTTACTCTGCTAAATACTTCAGTAAACAAATGTTTTCTATTTATATAAAATATATAAATATATGTACATTATTTATATACTACATACGTATCAGCTCTTAGCTTCGCTAATTATTCTTTTTCCTTAAATAATTTTGAAGTATGACTAAAAATTGTTATGGGAACAGTAACTAGGTGATATTTTGCACATTACTCAGTGAGTATTGCTGACAGAAGCCTGGCATAGCTGTCTCCTAAGAGGCTCTTTCAGCACCTGACCAGTATAGATACAGAGTCTCACAGCCAACCATCAAACTGAGCCTGAGGACCCCAATGGAAGAATTAGGGGAAGGAGTAAAGGAACTGAAGGAGTATGCAACCCCATAGAAAGAACAATATCAACCAGCCAGACCACCCAGAGCTCCCAGGAACCAAACCAACAATCAAAGAGCACACATTGAGGGGCCTAATGCTCCAACTACATATGTCGCAGAATACTGCTTTATCTGTCATCAGTGGGAGGAGAGGCCCTTGATCTTGTTCAGGCTTGATACCCCAGCATAAAAGAATGCTGGAGCAGTGAGGCTGGCATGGGTAGGTGGGTGAGGGAGTACCTTCATAGATGCAAAGGAGTGGGAGGATGGCATGGGGGCTTTGAAGAGGGGAAACCAGAAATGGGGACAATATTTGAAATATAAATAAATAAAATAACTAACAAAATTTAAAAAATACTTTAAAAAACCAACCAATCAAACAAACAAAATATAAATCAAATTTTATAAGCCTTTGGTTACCTTTCTAAATCATGTGATAACTTAAATTTTATATAGAAAATATAATAAATTTGAAAGGACCCTGATATAGCTGTCTCCTGGGAGGCCTTGACAGACCCTGACAAATGCAGAAGTGGATGCTCACAATCATCTATAGGGCAGAACACAGGGTCCCCAATGTAGGAGCTAGAGAGAGTACTCAAGAGCTGTAGGGGTCTGCAACCCTATAGATGGAATAACAATATGAACTAATTGGAACCCCCAGAGCTCATGTCTCTTGCTGCATATGTATTAGAAAATGGCCTAGTTGGCCATTATTCTGGAAGAAAGGCCCTTGGTCTAGCAATGTTTATATGCCCCAGTACAGGGGAATGCCAGGGCCAAGTAGTGGGGGTGGGAGGGTAGGGGAGCAGGGCAGGGGGAGGGTATAGGGGACTTTTGGGATAACACTTGAAATGTAAATGAAGAAATTCTCTAATAATTAAAAAACCTCCTCTTATCAAAAGTATAAATTATGTACTACACAGTTAAAGTGAAAGATAACATGGTGTCAATTGATACATTGAAAAAATATTAGAGTATTTCACTAATTCTGGGCTTCTGTGTTTTCATATTTATGTTTATTATCAAGATAACTTTTCAGGAAACTTATAAAATAAATTCTTTTTTAATTTTATTCTATTAATTTTGAGATTATGAATATTATTATATCATTTACCTTCCTCCAAACCCTCCCATATTACTCCTCCTTGTTCTTTTTCAGATCAATATTTCATTCAATAATTGGTATTACATGTTTTATGTGTATGTATGTACATATTCTTAAATATATTAATACAACATATTCTGTCTTCATAGTGTTACTTTTATATGTGTTTCAAAGCTGATCACTTAGTATTGGATTGCTGGTGGGTATGTTCTTTCCTATACAAAACTGTAGCTCTGACTTTCAACATACGTTAGTTGTTTTCAATTCTTTATGAAGGATTGAGATGTTCTGGGCCTTCTTCGTCCAGCTTAGCATGTCTACTACTGTTGTCTTTGTTCAGCTCATATTTAGGCACTAAAGCTGTTGAGAATTTACAGATGCAGGTTTACCTGGAGACACAATTTCACAGCAAACACTCTAAATCTTTAGCTCTTGCAACACTGTGAATGTGAGACAGGGAGGAAATTTTTAAGAAACCATAGTGTTGCCTTTCTCACTAAAACAAAACAAA
This sequence comes from Mus minutoides, assembly GCA_902729485.2. Classification (NCBI taxonomy): domain Eukaryota; kingdom Metazoa; phylum Chordata; class Mammalia; order Rodentia; family Muridae; genus Mus; species Mus minutoides. Next base: position 42,048 of record LR749643.1, read on the forward strand.
ATGAAAGCCCTCTTTCATGATTTTTCCTGCACTATATGTGCAGGAGTTATATTAAAGATATGTCAGTTGGGACTAGGATCCACAACTCAGCATTTTGATTGGCTATGATTTTTGGCTATTTTCATTTTCATTTTTACTTTTCTCTTTCTTTCTTTCTTTCTTTCTTTCTTTCTTTCTTTCTTTCTTTCTTTCTTTCTTTTGTTCTTTCTTATCTTTCTTTCTTTTTTGTAAAGGTCTCCATCTGTTCAGGGACTGCACTTACCTTTTCTGAGGTATGAAGACATATCTGTTAGTATAAAGCTAAATAGTTATAATGCAATTAGGGATTATTCTGATTTAGTAAACTGTTAGCTGTAGGTTTTCCTCCAAGAGTGACTTTTCTGGCCCTGAGTTGTTGACTAGTTTTACTGTAACAATCATGATTGTTGAGTAGTTCTTAAGTAACCCTAGAGAACTGATGATTATGCAAGTCATTATACCATCTTTTGGGTTATCATCCATGTAGGTCTTTGTTTAGTTCATAGCAAATCATAGGTGGGTAAGGCTCTTGGTTATTTCAGTGCTGGCATGTATTTCTAGTACTGTGCATGTGAGTCCTCAGGGAGGAAATTATAGTATTTCCTCTCTAAACTAAAACAAAAGAAAAGGAAAGTATATAATACACACAATACATATATAAATTCACACATATAGTTTAAATACATTTTCTTATCTGGGCTGACAATGCTCTCTGTGAGAGTCAAAGACTGCCTCACAAAAACGCCAACACCAATGATAAGAAACACTTTTTGGGGGCACTGGCTAAGATTGTCTAAAAGACTCCCCAAACACAGACTACCGCTACTGATCTTGGTTACTCACAAGATACAGAAGATAAGTCTGTCTTGTTTAAAAACTGCACTTCAGACATAGGGCCTTCTACCGTCAGAGCTCGAAATGACATGAAAATAAATTCTTCAAAAGAGCTAGTTCACATGAATTCAGCTTTGTCAACCTCAGACTGACATATCATGAAAGGCAAAAGAGTTAGAAATACTGGTGGGACTTTCCACAAAGGCAACTTCTCCTTATATTCTTTCTCTATGATCAAAATTATAACAGTGCCAAATTTAGCTGAGTAAAACTAAATAGAATGTACACACACACACACACACACACACACACACACACACACACACGTGATATTCCCTTGGGTTTGAAAATATTGAGTAAATAACTTTAAACCTGTGATAAACCACCTCTAAACATCTAATCTTGTTCAGAAACATATCCTATTTAAAGAGCAACAAGTAGAGAAAACTCAATAGAGGCCTAAGAAAATGGTGGCCTTTTTGGCCTTTTTAATTTCATTTAATTGTTTAAAATAATTAGTACTTAGTGTGAACTAGCATTGTTAAAGAACAAAATGTAATACTCAAAAACTTAATTTTTCTATTCATTAACAAGTTGTAATCTTCTTTTTAATTCTGAAAAAATAACCAATACTTTATTTTTCCCTATAAAAATAAAATTTTACTGACTACTCTTCTCTTTTAGCATATGCTAACTAGTCCCAAGAGAGAGTAATTCTCTGAAGATTTGTGTAACAGTTTGTTACATAATGGAAAATAATACATTTAATTCTCCCAGTGTATTTATAGAAAATAAAATGTCATGTCTTTGTATTTTTGCAGTGAATCTGATCCTAGTGGTTACTCAACTAAGAAAGACAAAAAAAATGAGTGAAGGAATATGTAAGGACTTTCCTTTTTACCTCATCTCTTAACTATCCTCATTCCCTCAAAGCAAACCTCATCTTCTCCCTTTCCTCTCATGAGAAAATTGTCTTAAATCCTTCAGAGTTGCCATTGCACCTACATGAATGGCATCTCTCCCTGTTGGCTAATTCCAAAAGCAATCAAAAATAAAATAAAAGTCTCAAGTCTAAACACAGGTTTGTGAAGCTCTCTTTGTTATTGTAGTGATGAACTGAAATCAAAATATACTGATAGAATTAAAATATACTACATCTTCAGTGTTGGTTTTAGTCATAAATAGTTATAAACTGATGCTTGGGAATTCAATTGCATTCTCTCTAAAGTTCTCTAAAACACATATCACTTGGATCTTTTGCAAAAAAAAAATAGTTTTAATTTTGAATAGATCGTTAGGAGGCCCTACATAAACTTCTACAGATATAGAGTGTTTGCAAAAGGTAAACAAGTATTTGCTTTCATTTCTGAAGATGAGTTTAATAGCTACAAAGCCCCTGCAGGGTCTAAAAGCTATTTAGAAACTTACTTTGATTTCCCCTCTTAGAAAATTCACTTGTTCTAGGAGCATTCACAGTGACCACCTCAGGTAATTGCTTTAAATGACCAAAAGTTGTACGCAGAATTGTTCTAAGAGTCTTTCTGGTCCCCTGTACTTACAAATATGCTTAAGGGCATTTAATGAATAACCTTTTAGTGATGTACCACCCTTTCATTACCACCTGGGCTCAGAAGCAAAAGACATAAAGGTGAGAATTATTTCCTTACAAGTTCAGCCCAGCCCTTCAATAGCAGTGGAACTCTGTAGATGGCATCTATCAGTGGGAGGAAAATTATACCTTAGGTCATTTTAGGCAGAGTAGACCATAAAATGTAGCACTATAAAATCTTTGGGTTTATAATAGTACCATGTCATAAATCCTCCCTGTGGAGAGGCAGAACTGGTGCCTGCTTTACATTTAAAATGTACACTGTGGAACAATGCACTAAGAATATCCTAATTCAGGAGTTATTCTTCCTGTATTATTAACGAAATCACTTAAATGGTTGGGCACAAGGATTTTTCATTTTGCTGTGAGGGTTGCAGAGAAAATACACATGCACACACAGAATCACACACATGCACATCGAAAAGGCACTCTATTTAGAAATAAAAACAAACTGGAACCAAAAACATTGTGTTTCAGTTTTCAGTTATTATCAAAATCACTTGTTTGTGTGTGGGGGGAGGGGACTGGGGAAAATGTCCCAATAGATAAGCAGCAGATGTTCTATTTTATGTTACTTCTTTGTTTTATTATATTACATATTATTTTACTTTTTATAATTGCCTAGAATAAGTATTCATATAAATATGTAGTTTTTTTATGAAATAATTCTCAACTTTGCTTATTGGGTACAAATTTCAGAAATTTCCATAAAAATTATATTAAAATAGCATTAATTTTAAATGTTTAACCTTTTATTATTGAGTATAAGTATTGATGTCAGCTAGTAACAATAATTCTTAGCAAAAATATTTCAAAATATTTTCAAAATATTTACTTTTCAATATTTACTTTCTTTTTCAGTACTAGAGACCTTCACAGAGCCAAAGTGATCCTGAGCAAGAGAAAAATGGTGAAGTGGCTTCTATACCAGATTCTAAGCTGTGTTAGAGCCATATTAATAAAAGTAGCTTGATACTAGCTAGAAAACAGGAACATAGATCAAAACAACAAACTAGAAGACTCCATTATGATTTCAGGTAGTTACTGCATCTGAAGATTGATAAAGATCCTCAACTTACACAGATCAGGAAAGACTAAATCTGTAACAAATTTTCCTGAGAAAAACTGAATATTCATAAAAAGAATAATGAAATTAGACTTATGCTTGTGCTTATTCACCATAAATCAAGTCGAAATGGACCAAAATCTTGGTGAGGACAAAACCCTAAAATACTGAAACTGCTTGTAGAAATCATAGCCAGGACATTACAAGGTACTGGTGAAGGAAAGGAATTATTGAACAGGTGTTGATTTTCATAGATGTAAATCTGAACAGAAGTTTTAGAAAGAGGGAAATACAATAGCTAAGAAATATTTCAAAGGCTCACCAACACCCTAAGTATTAGCAAAATTTAAATAAAGACTACTTTGAATTTTTACCTGACTCCATCAGAATGCCCAAGCTCAAGAAAACAACTATCAACAAATGTTCAAGAGGATGTGAGGCATAAAAAACACTTACTTCTATGGTTTGGGTTTCAAAGAAGTGCAGTTATTGTAGAAATCAGTGTGAGGATCTACAAAAAGCTGAAAGATTAAACATATGACTGACATATAGTAGTCCTGGTTATGTGCCCAAAAAGGTGATATCATATTTCTTATGCTCCCCTCCCTACTTCCTGGTGCTGGGATTTCAGGCACGTGCCACCTGGTTTATGGAGTGCTGAAATTAAACTTGAAACTTTGTGCATTCTAAGCAAGCACTCAGTCAACTGTTCCACATTTGCCAGCCCCTCTGTTCATATTTTCTACTATCTTCTTCCACACTTTACATGAAGAATGTATCAAGCTTCTTGTAGTTCTTCTAACCTGGCATCAGTTCTTTCTCATCTCCTCTCCTTCCATCTTTACTTCCAGTCCTCTTTCTCCTGGGGTCGGTGTAGTATTCATTTTTGTTGCCAACTTGACAAAAGCAAGAATCATGTGGGAAGAAGGGGCTGCAGGCTGCAATGAGAAAATGCCTCCCTCATTTGTCCTTAAGAGTGGTTCAAGCTGGGTGTAGTGGCACATGCCTTTAATCCCAGCACTCAGGAGGCAGAGGTAGGCGGATTTCTAAGTTAGAGGCCAGCCTGGTCTACATAGTAAATTCCAGGACAGCCAGGAATATACAGAGAAACCTTGTCTCAAAAAACCAAAAAAGCTGGGCATGGTGGCGCATGCCTTTAATCCCAGTACTTGGGAGGCAGAGACAGGCGGATTTCTGAGTTCAAGGCCAGCCTGGTCTTCAAAGTGAGTTCCAGGACAGCCAGGGCTATACAGAGAAACTCTGTCTCGGAAAAAAAAAAAAAAAGTGGTTCAAAAGACACCTCAGATGATATAGGGGAATGTGGCTTGCTTTTTCTTTTAGTTTCCTCTCATAACTTCCAGGTAAAAGCCTATTGTTCCAGATACCATAGATTTTCAAGATGGAACTTAAAGGAACACACTCGAAAACTATCTGAAATACTCCTCCGTGAGGACTAGCTGTCAGAGTATCTGAAGTTGCTGTGCAAGTTGCAAAGGGAGAAAGGCAAGTAACAGCTCCACCCTGCTTTGATGTCTAGAAATATTACATCAATGAACAACTCAGGCAGAGTTTCCTCAAGGGTACAGTAAAAGCACTTCTATCGTGAAGTTATACTTCTATCACATAGCCATTTTATTGCACCAAAGACCTATTCAACAGAATGGAATTAATGCTTGGTACGATAAACCCAGCTAGTTAACTATATCTAGTGTTGTCATCGTCTACAGAGGAGAGTATACTACTTTACTTCCCTTAGTCAATACAATTCCTAACTACTTCTAAATATTTATTTTGATACACACAGATAAGTGTGTCTTTCACTTGTGATCAAATAAGCTTCCAGTTTTATGGAAGATGGAAATCATTACAGAAATCCAACTGGCCAAAACACAGATTACAATTGGCCATAAGGGACCCAAGGCCACATTATATGCCATATATTGTAGATATCCCTCGTTCAACCATTATTACTCAGGAAAATTGTTATAAATATACCAATTGATGTTTGCTTATTTGTGATTAACTACCAAGGCTAATTTAATTTTAATAAAACATATTTACTCCATTAGAAAATTAAGTCGCAGAGTAAAAGAAAGGGTATCAGCATTAGTATTTGCAAACTTATCACTCATCTGAAACGTAGATAAATCCTGCATCACTGCCACATAGAAAACTTTGCTGCTTATTCTCTTGTTAACTGCAAGACATTTGGAACAAAGAAGCAGTTGGGCTAAGTCCAGATTCCTACCTCTCTCTCTTCTCCTGCAAGTGCAACCCCCCAGTCATATCCAAGAGCTATGGCACACTACTTACTGTATTTTTCACTTCCTCTCTATGATCTTCTCCTCATATCATGCGGATTTTCTCCTCTAGCTTTCCCCACTCTTCATCACATTGCCACAGCCCTCAACTCCATCAGGTATTCACTGAGAACCCACTACCCACACCTGCCAGAGAATCAAGTAGGGTAGATAAGCAGACAGGAAAGTTTAACATTTTTGGCTTCCCTTCTCTCCTCCAAATACAATTTCTCAGTTCACCCGAGGTTTGTAGCAGACTGTAACAAATCTTACCAATGTGTAATGCTTCTATATTCATAATAGGAAGAATTTGGAAACAACCTAAATGTTCATCAACTGAATAATACATAAATAAATGTGGTACATTTGAAAAGTGTCATGTTATTAACTATCAAAAAATTTAATCATGATGCTAAGCAGTGCTGGTACACAGAGTGAGTTCCAGGATAGACAGGGTGACAAAGAGAAAACTTATCTTGTAAAAAATAAAACATAAAAAAAGAAACAAAAACAGGCACAAAGAAAGGCAATTGGGATATTTGTAGGTAAATCAATAGAATAAGAATAATCATCCTGAGGTATGACAAAATTAGAAATACAATTCTAGTATGTATTTGCTTATATGTGATTATTACCTGTTTTATACTATGATAACCAAGCTACAACCTTTCAATCCACAGGGGCTGGGTATAGAGAAAAGTACAGTGGGAGTCAGATACATCTCTCTAGCAAAGGGGAATGAAATAGATGAATGTGAATAGTTATGAATGGATGGCATGGGACTCTAATATGGAATCAAGTGGAGAGGTAGAGGAAACGGGATCAAGTGATATAATTTTGGGAAAAGACAGCAAATTTGAGGGTCACTTCCAGAGTATTATAGAAATCTGATACAGTAGAAGCTTACTAAAATACATGCATATATGAAGGTTATATAAAGGAATCACCAAATAAAGGAAGACTAAACCCCAACTGAAAACCAAGTGAAGCTCTAGTATTGAGAATTGAGTTCTTGCCAAAATGGTCCTGAGGAAATCATAAAACATCCAAGGCTGTTGACAAGGATGTAGAGAGTTCCCCACAAATGGACAGCTAGGCCCTATTGCTGAAGACAACTATACAACTAATGTAACCCTAATAAATTCAACTGGTGCCTACCTAGACCTTCCTACTCTATAGCTTAGTATTCTCTTTTTAATAATTTATTCTTTCATATATTATATATCAACTGTAGTTTCTATTCCCTCATCTGCTTCCAGTCCCTTCCTGCCTCTCCCCATCCACTCTTCCTCTACTTCCCTTCAGAAAAGGGCAGGCATAGCAACCAAATGGGCCATAGCAAGTGGCAGTAAGACTTTGAACCTCCCTTCAAATTAATCCCAGACAGGGAATCACACCAGGAGGGAAATTTCCCCCCAAATCAGCCTGTGCTTCTTCTATTAAGAGTTCCACAAAAATAGCAAGCTACATAAACTCTTGCAGATTCCCTGACTGTCAGTTCCAGCTCAGTGGGCCCCTATGAGTCCAGGTCTGTTGATTCTGAGGGTTTTCTTGTGGTGTCCTTGACCCTACTGACTCTTAAAATCCTTTCTCACTCTATTCAAGATTTCTGAGCCTAGCCTTAGAGAACCCTTCCTGTGGATCTCTGCATCAGTTACTGGATAAAACCTCTGTGCTCTGATAAAACCCTATGCTCTGTTATGCAAGCCTGACAGAATATCATTAATAGTGTCAGGGGTTGGATCATTGATAGGTCTCCATTTGGGGCAGTCATTGGTTGGTCATTCTGGCTATCTCTTTCTTCCTGCATATCTTGTAGGAAGTCCACAATTTAGGTCAAAGGTTGTGTGGGTGGGTTTCTGTTCTTATCACACTACTGGGAGTCTTGCCTAGCTTCAAGATTTGGTCACTATAATAAAACAATTACAGTAAGTCAGTAGCCAATATCAAATGAAACAGAGAAACTCAAACATTCCATTAGAATCAGGAATAAGTCCATCCAGTTTTCTCCATATCTCTTTAATATGATAATTGAAGTTCTAACTGGAGCAATAAGACAACCCAAGGAGATAATGGAGATTCAAAATGGAAAGAAAGCAAATCTTTGCTATTTGTAGATGATGCAAAACCAACCCCAGAAATTCTACCAGAGAATTCCAATAACTGATAAACACCTTCAGAAGGTAGTTAGATACAAGTTTAACTCAGTCACTAACCTTCCTATATGCACATGGCAAGTAGGCTCAGAAAGAAATCAGAAAGTAATACACTTCACAATATCCACTAATATATAATGTCTTGGGAAAATTAGGCAAGCAAGTGAAAGACCTGTATGGCAACATCTTCAAATATTTGCAAAAATTTAAAAAATAAATCAGAAGGTGGAAAGATATCCCATGTTAATAGAATTAACACAGGAAAGAAATGACCATTTTACCAAAAGCAATCTATAGATCTAATGCAATCCAAACCAAAATGCCACCACCATTCTTATGGACTTTGAAAGAACAATAGTCAATTTCCTAAAGAAAGAAAGAAAGAAAGAAAGAAAGAAAGAAAGAAAGAAAGAAAGAAAGAAAGAAAGAAAGAAATATAATACATAAATAAATCAGAGTTTTACTTAGCCATCATCAGAGAAGCTTCCCTCTGCAGTAGATAGAAACTAATACAGAATGCTATAGCCAGACAATATGCAGAGAGTAACAGACCTTGAAATACCCAGTCCTAAACAAGACATCAAACCCCTTCCCTCAGCGCTGAGAAAACCCTGTGGCCATGAAATCATACATTGTATAAGAGTCAGGATAGAGGTCACCAAATAGGAACTCAGAAAGAGTGAGACAACATGCACAGGATCTGCTAAGGTATGTACTGGATTAGATCCTAGTGCAAAAAGAAGATCTAAAACCAGTCCCCATTCCTAAGCCAGAAGCTATGCCCAACTGATAGCCACTTGCAAATGGAAATTTAGATTTCTCAAAGGGAGTCTCACTGAACAAACAAACTATATTTAATATTATAACGCACACCTAGTAAAAAATGGCCAAGAAAAACTCAAAGGCATATTTTAAAGATTATTTTTTAGTAATGTTATGTCAGGTCTTCTTTATTACTTATTATTTTTAAATAGTATCTTTATTTTTATTTCTCTCTCTCTCCCTCTCTCTCTCTCTTTCTCTCTCACTCCTCTTTGCCATTTCTCTCCCTCTATCTCTACCTACTGGTCCACTAAGTATATACTACAACTTCAAGTTTTGTGATTTTATGGGATTCTTGAGCATGCAAATTAATTGATAGCTGTGTCTACATCTATTTATTTTGTCTTTTCTTGTGATCTTTGTCATCTTTGTTTGTTTTGTCTTATTCTGCTGTTTGTTTTTGTTTTGTCTCTATATTTGTTTCCTAATGAGACATTAAAAAAGAAGGTGGGCTTAGATGGGAGGGGAGCTAGGGAGACACTAGGAAGAATAGAGTGAGAGAAAAACATATTCATAGTATGTTGTATAAAAATCTATTTTTAATTTAAAAAATGTAAAATAATACTTCACTTTGTCCCAAACAGATTAATTTCTATTGAGCAGTGCACATGGTGAGAAAAGGGGGATAGGGAAATCTGCATCCAGCCAGAGCCCCAGGGCTCTGGGCAGGTGGATATGGGGAACTGCCAGGTGCTCTCCACAGCCAGGTGAGCTTCTGGCTGTTGGAAGCTAACGAACTCCAATCTTTGGGGATGGAGCTGGAGCAGTCTGGGGTCCCTGGAACTCATGGAGACCAGATAATACAGTTTCTACCTTTTGAGCATCTCAGGATGCTGCAGAAGAGCTGAGAACAAAGTGAGGGCCCGGGGGAACAGCTCAATCAGGCCCAGGGGTGAAGGTAGAACAGAGCAGGGGGAAGTGGGGAAGGGTGGTTTCCATGAAGGTGAGAGTCCTTGGTCTGGTCTGGTGGCTGGAAACACATAGAGGCCTTCCTAAGGGAGATTAGACATGGCTCTTTAGGGGAAGACCTATGCCATCATTCAAGCATGGCCGGTCTTGATGAACAATGAACAGAGATGGTCAATGGTTTTAGAACTTTATTGTAGAAAGGCAGAGAGAAAGAAAGAAGGTAGAAAAAGAGAGGCTGGCCCTGGCCACTTGGTGAGAGGGGAGAAGAGACAGGGAGAAGGAAAACTAGAGATGAGAATAGGAAAGGTGAGAGCTTAAGGCAGAGAGGAGCTACCCAGCAGCCCTTTCTTTCTTTCTTTCTCTTTCTTTCTTTCTTTCTTTCTTTCTTTCTTTCTTTCTTTCTTTCTTTCTTTCTTTCTTTCTTTCTTTCTTTTTCAATTTTTTTATTAGATATTTTCTTAATTTACATTTCAACTGCTATCCCGAAAATCTCCTCCCCCTCCCCCCCTCCCTGCTCCCTTGCCCATCCACTCCCACTTCTTGGCCCTGGTGTTCCCCTGTATTGGGGCATATAAAGATTGCAGTACCAAGGGGCCTCTCCTCCCAATGATCGCCTACTAGGCCATCTTCTGCTACATATGGAGCTAGAGACACGAGTTCTGGGGGTTCTGTTTAGTTCATATTGTTGTTCCTCTTCTAGGGTTGCAGACCCCTTCAGCTCCTGGGGTTCTATCTCTAGCTTCTCCAATGTGGGCCCCGTGCTCCCTCTTATGGATGACTGTGAGCATCCACCTCTGTGGGAGTCAGCTATATCAGGGTCCCTTCAGTAAACACTTGCTGTCCTATGCAATAGTGTTTGAGTTTAGTGACTGAATATGGGATGGATCCCCTGTGGGTTAGTCTGTATGGTCCATCCTTTCATCTTAGCTCTAAACTTTGTCTCTGTAACTCCTTTCATGGGTATTTTGTTTCCTATTCAAAGGGGGAATGAAGTATCCATGTGCTGGTCTTCCTTCTTGATTTTCTTGTGTTTTGCAGATAGTATCTAAGTTTCTGGGCTAATATCCATTTATCAGTGAGCGCATATCCAATGACTTCGTTTGTGATTGGGTTACCTCACTAAAGATTATGTCCTCCAGATTCATCCATTTGCCCAAGAATTTCAAAAATTCATTTTTTTTAATAGCAGAATAGTACTCCATTGTGTAAATGTATCACATTTTCTGTATCCATTCCTCTGTTGAGGGACATCTGGGTTCTTTCCAACTTCTGGCTATCCAGCAGCCCTTTCATATAGTGGACTGGGCTTTCTTGCAATTAAAGGGTAACTGTGGGGAGGAGCATACCTGGCTATTGTCAGATAACTGTGAGGGTGGAGTTTAGCCAGAATGCCAGGAGCTTGGGATATTGTTTGCGTGACTGATAGTCACAGGATTATGGAGTTGAGGGCTTCATGGTGTCAGACACCTCTGTCTGGGAATGTGACTTACTGTTCCATCTCTTGTAGAGTTTTCTACTAGGTCTCTGGAGTAATCTTTGCTCAACCAAAACATAGGTTGCCTTTCACAGTCCCACAATTTTCTACTTTCAATTTGTCACTACAACTCATTTCCTAATTATAGTTCTAAATTTCTTTTAATTAAATTTGATTCTCCATAGGTCATTTAATAATAACTGCATTTAAACTAAATACTATATATTGATAGTCCTAGAATTTTGAAATTGCTCTATGAGAAGCACATGGATGCAATCTTCAGGAATTATGGTTTGGATAAAATGTAATATTTGAAACTCATATAACAGAACAGAATCTTCTGCTTCTATCGTTGTCATGATTTTCTTGGTTGTTTCCACTGTCTTTTCAAATTTTTTTTCACTATCTGGAGAATAATGTATTCTTTTGGAAAATTACGAATAAAACCTATGAGGAGTAAAGTGTTGTTTGTACTTTCAAAGTTTGATTCCATTTTATATAAATGTAAGAATCTTAAGGAAATATCAGAAATAGCCTGGTGAAATGGAGTTGCCCTCTTATGTGTAGGATTTACAGAAAATTCTTGCCATGTTTTTATGGATGCAAAAACATGAATAAAACTAAAACTTAAATGATAGTTCAGAGGCTTACTGTTGTTGGAGATCGTCTGTGTTTGATTCAGAGAAACTATATGGAGACTAAAATAATTTGTATGTTTCATATGATCTGATATCCAATGCTGTCCTCCTCAGAGCCCAGGCACTGACATGGTATGCATATGTATATGCAACAAAAAATAGTGACAGATATAAATTTTAAAAATACATTTTAAATGTATGAAATCAGAACACCATCCACAAATTAGTAGTTTATTGGTGACTATTTAAATTAGTTGGTATAGACACACCATTAGGTATTTGCTCATTCAATCAGTGCAAAGGAAGAACATTTTTAGTTTCCATACATAATTTTTGTTTGGGATCCTTAACCATTTCTTCCTGCTCTTTCCTAATAGGTTAACTCAATATTCCCTGCCTTGAGAAAGGTAACAACACTGCTATTACTCATAATGTCATGCTCTTCACAACCAGTTTATATTGAAACAATATAGATCTCCTTGCTACTACAGTTTTCTAATGCCATTTATTTAGTGCTGGTTACATCATTACTTATAATACTGTACCATCCATCACACTGTTCATAGCTCTGCCTGCTGTCCAGTGGCTTTCTCCTGGGATGGTACTCTTTTGAAAGAACCATAAAAGCAAGTTTCACTAACAGCAGTCTCAGTGAATAATAATGTGGAATCTGGTCAAGTTAATTTAGCATATGAAAATGTATAGCATAAAAATAAAATAATGAATCTCTCTCTTAATATTTCCAGAGCTACTAAGCTGTATCCATTGACCACTTAAAATCTGATTTATCTTCTATATCACTATCCAGGAACAAAGGAATGTAGGTCTACCTTTGGTGCAGGCAGCAACAATAAATCTATGTGTTTATCAGAGTTATTTTCTTAGTGAATCACTATGGTTTAAGGACCATATACATACTGTTTGTTCATATGGATCAATGTGGCCAAAACTCAGGATGGTCTGCATTTTAAGAATATTAATTTTATTCTTTAGGGCTTCATCTCTTTAGATCTAATTAAATTTCCAGTCTCACCTTCCATTTAGATCAGTCTGAGAATTATACTTTGTCTTTAAAATCATGGTGGATCTAATATCATGTCAATGGTAGTGTCTGAGAAGAGAGACAATAGTCTTATTTATTCAGGAAACACTCTTTCATCTATCATGGTTTATGACTATTATGGGATTAGACAGTCATCCAATTAATGGAAGCCATTAGTATCATGATATAATGGTCAAGAATGTATTTAGAAAAAATAAAAATTATAGTCTCTATAAATTGGCCACTTTTTGGTCAATAATAGGGACCAACATTGTAGTAGAATATAAGGTTAACTGCCTGACCAGGAGCACAAGTCCCTTCCTTCCAGATGGCACAAGCACCTGGTTACCTTGGGTGCAGAGTCAGCAGACACCACCACGGTCCCTAGAGGACCATGCAGAAGATTCCATAGAGATCATGGACACAACAATCAAAGAAAATGAAAAATGCAAAAATATCCTATCTCAAAACATCCAAGAAATCCAGGACAAAATGAGAAGACCAAACCTAAGCATAATAGGAGTAGAAGAGAATGAAGATTCTCAACTTAAAGGGCCAGCAAATATCTCAACAAAATCATAGAAGAAAAAATTCCATACCTAAAGAAAGAGATGCCCATGAACATACAAGAAGCCTACAGAATTCCAAAAAGACTGGACCAGAAAAAAAATTCTACCCAACACATAATAATGAGAACAACAAATGCACTAAATAAAGACAGAATTCTCAATTGAGGAAATCCGAATGGCTGAGAAGCACTTGAAAAAATGTTCAATCCTTAATCATCAGGAAACTGCAAATCAAAACAACCCTGATATTCCACCTCACACCAGTCAGAATAGCTAAGATCAAAAATTCAGATGACAGCAGATACTGGCTATGATGTGGAGAAAGAAGACACTCCTGGAATTGGTGGGATTGCAAGCTTGTACAACCACTCTGGAAATCAGTATGGTGGTTCCTCAGAAAACTGGACATAGTACTACCAGAATATCCAGCAATACCACTCCTGGGCATATATCCAGAAGGTCTTTCAGCTAGTAATAAGGACACATGCTCCACTATGTTCATAGCAGCCTTATTTATAATAGCCAGAAGCTGGAAAGAACCCAGATGTCCCTCAACAGAGGAATGGATACGGAAAATATGGTACATTTACACAATGGAGTACTACTCAGCTATTAAAAACAATGAATTTATGTAATTCCTGGGCAAATGGATAGATCTGTAGGGTATCGTCCTGAGTGAGGTAACCCAATCACAAAAGAACTCACATGATATGTACTCACTCACTGATAAGAGGACATTAGCCCAGAAACTTAGAAAACCCAAGATATACTTTGAAAAACACATGAAACTCAAGAAGAACAAAGACCAGAATATAGACACTTTGCCTCTTCTTAGAATTGGAACAAAACACCCATGGAAGGAGTTACAGAGACAAAGTTTGGAGCTGAGATGAAAGGATGGACCATCCAGAGACTGCTGAACCAGGGGATCCATCCAATAATCAGCCACCAAACACAGACACTACTGCTTATGCCACCAAGATTTTGCTGGAAAGACCCTGATATAGCTGTCTCTTGTGAGGCTATGCCAGTGCCTGGCTAAGACAGAAGTGGATGCTCACAGTCAGCTATTGTATGGAACACAGGGCCCCCAATGAAATGAGCTAGAAAATTTATCCAAGGAGCTAAAGGGGTCTGCAACTCTGTAGATGGAACTACAATATGAACTATCCAGTACCCCAGCAGTATCTCTAGTTGCATATGTAGCAGAAGGCAGAAAATGCCATTTACTGGCTGTTTTTTTTTTGTTTGTTTGTTTTGTTTTGTTTTGTTTTGTTTGTTTTTTTGTTTTTTTTTAATTCCACTGGATTTATTGGTGGAGGTCTTTCTGCCCTTCTGGCTATTTACAAGTCTTTTTCATTTATTCTTACATAGTTTTTGTTCTAGGAAATGTTGTTCAGGTAGAGGATGCCACAGATACACTGTCTTTTCTGATCAATTTTTTATCTTCTTGTCTTCCAGCCCCTCAATAGAGATGAGATAGTAGATACTTTTTGCAGATTTCACTATGAAATACCCTAACCCCAGAACCAAAGTACAGATAATCGGATGTAGCTCTAATGTTTGTGGTATCTAAGGTTTATGCTGATAAAAATATTCATAAAACAATTGTATTGGGGGTCCTCACACTGGGACAAAAACAGGCTGGGTAATTAGTGTTTGTACCAGAAATCTGAGAGCTCCTGTTCTCCAATTTCTTAGGCCATCAGGATAGAATAATTAGAACCAAGTGTATAGTACCAAGGTCACATGTTTAATAAAGACACAGGCTTTTGTACATCTTCAGCCTGGTAAACTTAACTTTCCTTTCCTTTCCTTTTCTTTTCTTTTCTTTTCTTTTCTTTTCTTTTCTTTTCTTTTTCTTTTCTTTTTTTTTCTTTTTTTTTTTTTAGAAGGAAGTAATGCTACTGGCTGGTTTTATGTGTTAACTTGATTGACACAGGCTGGGTTTATCACAGAGCAAAGAGCTTCAGTTGGGGAAGTACCTCCATGAGATCCAGCTGTGGGGTATTTTCTCAATTAGTGATCAAGGGGTAAAGGCCCCTTGTGGGTGGGACCATCTCTGGGCTGGTAGTTTTGGGTTCTATAAGAGAGCAGGCTTAAAAAGTCAGGGGGAGCAAGCCAGTAAGGAACATCCCTCCATGGTTTCTGCATCAGCTCCTGCTTCCTGACCTGATTGAGTTCCAGTCCTGACTTCCTTTGGTGATAAACAGCAATGTGGAGGTGTAAGCTGAATAAACCCTTTCCTCCCCAACTTGTTTCTTGGTCATGATGTTTGTGCAGGAATAGAAACCCTGACTAAGACAGCCATCATTAGGAAGAGAGGCCCCTTGTTCTTGCAAACTTTATATGCCCAGTACAGTAGAACACCAGGCCCAAGATGTGTTAGTGGGTGGATAGGGGAGTGGGCGGGGAGGTATGAGGGACTTTCTGGATAACATTTAAAATGTTAATGAAGAAAAGACCTAATAAAAAATTGGGAGAGAACAAAAATCAGTGGCTTATCTCTTTTTATGTTGGTTACAATAGGTCATATGCCAAGAACCTTAAGATGCCATTTGGTGGTTGGAGATCCTGTGGAGTGACTAGTGCTCACATTTAAAACAGAGTTTTGTCTTTAAAAGTTCCAATTGTAAGATGACAAATAGAATGTTATGCATTAAAAGTACACTGCTACACTGTCATTCTGTTGGTTCCTAGTTGACAAACCAGAGATTAAAAAAACACATTAAAAAAAAAAAAAAAAAAATATATATATATATATATATATATATATATATATATATATATATATATATGGTTAAGAATGGATGTGGGAGATTACAGCCTCAACTGGGATACCACAACAAGCATAGGAGCCCAAATGTACATGCTTCCATAGAAGGTAAGTTTAAGAATCTAAAACAAATAATTCACATAGCAGGTTGCCTACCTAGAACCACTAGCTAGCAAATGAGTCATAGGACCCCGGTGATATATGAGTTTTCATGGTGACACCAGAACATTCTCTTACTATCTAATATGGAAATAAAAAAAAATAGAAGTAACAATTCCAACAAATTCCAACTTGGCAAACTAGTAAGTGAATTTTTTGGCTAACTGATAGGTGTATGAGTGAATGGTGACTAACAAAACCGTGGGTGACTAAAAGTAGTTACATCACTAAAAACTATGCTCTATTATATGTGATTCATGAAAGTTGAATTCCTAGAATGGTTTACAAAAATTGCATGTAGCTAGACAGGTCAAAAGGGTCTCTGTTCCTCAACAAGTATTTACTACTTTTTCAACCATGGGAAGCAGGAGTGTTGTGAATCTTCTAAATTTAATATTTCCATGCCTTGTACATGTTGTTTTATTCTTTTCTTGAATTTTATAAATTTCTCTCCACCTTATGATTGGAAATGTTCTAATTGAGAAAAACTTGTTGCACATCAGGCATAACCATATATTTGCAAACCCAGGACTTCTACTGCATTCTAGTTGTGTTTAGGTAGGCATTTTCCTCTGTGTGTGGTTGTGTACAAACTCAACAGAGTTGAATAGCAATGTCTTTGGTAACAGTCTGTTTGTTTTGTATTACTGTCCTATAGTATAACTAGATGAGATTTTTGAGACAACATGGAGAAGGATGTTGACATTCACTGTTGTTTTTATTTCTTTAATTTGTTCCCCTAATGCTAAGAATTGCAAACCAGAAATCAGCAGGCTAGGAAAATACTGTACTATTGCAAAATGTCTCCAGACCATGAAGTTGCAAATCGTTAACAGTATATTACAAAAAGGAGGAACCACCTTAACTATCAGGAACTGCTTGCTGGAGTTCCTAAAAAACAGTATCATCTACAAGCTATACTTATATAAACTTACCTCCTTATGATTTCATGTTTTCATAACCTCACTGTCTGTGGGATGTACGGGAAATTTCTTATCTTCATCTTTTCTTCCCCACATATTCACATGCACCTATTATTCCTCTCCCAAGTTGCTTATAGACATTTTCCTTTCTGATTCTGACTTCCAACTGCTCATCAGTCTAAGGAAGGGTGAGGAAAAAAGAAGCAAACAGAATTCATATCTGCCTGCACCTAATTTTTCAGTCACTCAGAAAGATAAATTGCCAAGACAATGAGAATAAGGGCAATTCAATTGGTTCTTATTCAGACTAATTATAGGAAATGGGAAAAAGAAGGATCTTTGAAAGGATTTATTCTCTTTTGTTTATGAATGAGTGTGTATGTTGGAAAGAGATAAGGCACAAATAAAGAATAATATACAGGAAAGGATGTGAATAGTTAAAACACAGAGTGAGCTGGTTTGCTATAATTTGTATGTGTAGGATATAGTGTTTTTTTGTTTGTTTGTTTGTTTTTTGTAAAATGGCCTTAATGCTTTAAAATGCATTTCTGTGTTCCTCGAAGCTCTGAAATGAAAATACTTGATTTTTGAATCCAGATATGTATGGTAAATGGGTAAATAAGTAAATGCTTGAGAAAATAAGTAATACCAGTTCTTAAAATAAAGTAAAACAGTCAAGTAACTAGCTGAAAATCAAGATGAATACAGATAAGTAAGGCTTGCTTTGACTTAAAACAATAAAAGCCTCATTTTAAAATTGGATTTCAGGATAACAAGCCTTGGGAGTTGAGTACAGACTTGATTTTATCCAGTTCCCTATGATGAGATAGCTGACTAATGGCCACTGCAATCTGAATTAATTAACATCAATTTGTTTTTAATAAAAAGCTTCTGAAGCCCATTTTGATAATGAATGCTGTCCAGAGGAAAATCAGGCAGTGCTCTCTGATATATGTGGAGCCACAGCTGCACATATTTGACCCCTATTTTACACAGTTGCGCCTCATTGATTTCTTCTGTTAACCGCCTGCTCTGAACACTGGGCAATGGTCAGCACACTCATATATCTTTCACAGAGATACAGTTGGTGAACTGCAGCCCTGCAGCAAGGCCAGAACAACTCTGCATCCGAAGTGGAAGGCCTATCCTGATGACATATAACCCAGGTGCTGTCCTTAAAAGCAAATAACTTCAAAATGTTGCCCCTTCACTGGTTTTCAAGGATACAAACAAAAAGTTAACCCTGGCCTTCAGGTAAGCTTCAAATTAGATGGCTATAAATTTTCCAGTTACGTTCCACCTAAGTAACGATATCATACATAAAATAAAATTTTTAGTAATATTATAGTTCAATCGGGTCTTTGGATCTTATGGGTCCTATGTTAAACGTTTTGTCTTCTTTTAGTTCTTCTACCTTCTGGTTTCGCACCTATGAAGTAAGGAGGGATTTTATCCCTTGTTTTATGGGTACCTTCTTAAATCGGAAACAAAGTTTGGAGCTAAGATAAACCATCCAGAGACTGCCCCACCCAGGGGTGGTGCTATCTCATAATCAGCCACCAAACGCAGACACTATTGCATAAGCCAGCAAGATTTTGCTGAAAGGACCCTGATATAGCTGTCTCTTGTGAGGCTATGCCAGTGCCTGGCAAATACAGAAGTGGATGCTCACAGTCATCTATAGGATGGAACACAGGGCCCCCAATGGAGAAGCTAGAGAAAGTACCCAAGGAGCTGAAGGGGTCTGCAACCCCATAGGTGGAACAAAAATATGAACTAATCAGTACCCTCCAGAGCTCCTATCTCTAGCTGCATATGTAGTAGAAGAAATCCTAGTTGGCCATCATTGGGAAGAGAGGTCCCTTGGTCTTGCAAATTTTATATGCCCCAGTACAGGGGAAAGCCAGAGCCAAGAAGTGGGAGTGGGTGAGCAGGGCATGAGGAGAGTATAGGGGACTTTTGTAAAAGTATTTGAAACATAAATGAAGAAAACAACAAATAATTTTTTTTAAAAAATCTAAAAAAATTTTTTTTTAATTAAAAGAAAATTTTAAAATCATTATAATAGATGGCAATGCTAATGGGATTATTGAATGTTTCCTAAGGCAGCTGTGGAATAAGTGAGGAAGGCTACTAATAAGGAAAAGTTTATTTGATGATATCCCCATTTTGAATTTCTCCAAGATTTCAGCAACAGTTGTGCACATATTATATTAACTTATTCTTTGATGATGGTAGTGTTGAGACAAAACCAATTCCTTTCTGTATCTATTGCTGATTTTATATTTATCTAGAGGTAGTAGTTCTAAGAATAATATATGCACATTTTACCCCATTCATCTAACAGGATGATCACAAAAAGACATAAGCACTCCAGTCTTTTGTTTTCTGATATAAGTGAAACAGAGTTACAGAAACATAAAAATCAGCTAAGATAGGGCTCTATAACATTGCTTTAGAAATTATATTTTTTATTAGATATTTTCTTAATTTACATTTCAAATGCTATTCTGAAAGTCCCCTCTCCCCTCCCCCCTCCCTGCTGCCCTGCCCACCCACTCCAACTTCTTGGCCCTGGCATTCCCCTATATTGGGGCATATAAAGATTGCAGTACCAAGGGGCCTCTCCTCCAAATGATGGCTGACCAGGCCATCTTATGTTACATATGTTGGTAGAGACATGAGTTCTGGGGGTTCTGTTTAGTTCATATTGTTGTTCCTCTTCTAGGGTTGCAGACCCCTTCAGCTCCTGGGGTTCTATCTCTAGCTTCTCCAATGTGGGCCCTGTGCTCCCTCTTATGGATGACTGTGAGCATCCACTTCTGTGGGAGTCAACTATATCAGGGTCTCTTCAGTAAACACTTGCTGTCCTATGCAATAGTGTCTGAGTTTAGTGACTGAATATGGGATGGATCGCCGGTGGGATAGTCTCTGTATGGTCCATCCTTTCATCTTAGCTCTAAACTTTGTCTCTGTAACTCCTTTTATGGGTATTTTGTTTCCTATTCAAAGGAGGAATGAAGTATCCACACGTTGGTCTTCCTTCTTGATTTTCATGTGTTTTGCAGATTGTATCCTGGGTGTTCTAAGCATCTGGGCTAATATCCATTTATCAGTGAGCACATATCCAATGACTTCTTTTGTGATTGGGTTACCTCACTAAGGAGTATGTCCTCCAGATTCATCCATTTGCCCAAGAATTTCATAAATTCATTTTTTAATAGCAGAATAGTACTCCATTGTGTAAATGTACCATATTTTCTGTATCCATTCCTCTGTTGAGGGACATCTGGGTTCTTTCCAGCTTCTGGCTATTATAAATATGGCTGCTATGAACATAGTGGAGCATGTGTCCTTTTTACCAATTAGAACATATTCTGAATATGCCCAGGAGAGGTATTGCTGGATCCTCTGGTAGTACTATGTCCAATTTTCTGAGATAACGCCAGACTGACTTGAAGAGTGGTTGTACAAGCTTGCAATCCCACCAGCAATGGAGGAGTGTTACTCTTTCTCCACATCCTCACCAGCATCTGCTGTCACCTAAAATTTTGATCTTAGCCTTCTGACTGGTGTGAGGTGGAATCTCAGTGTTGTTTTGATTTGCATTTCCCTGATGATTAAGGATGTTGAACATTTTTTCAGATGTTTCTCAGCCATTCGGATTTCCTCAATTGAGAATTCTTTGTTTAGCTCTGTACCCCACTTTTAATGGGGTTATTCATTTTTCTGGAGTCTAGCTTCTTTAGCTCTTTGTAGATGTTGGATATTAGTCCCCTATCAGATTTAGGATTGGTAAAAATCCTTTCCCAATCCGTTGGTGGCCTTTTTGTATTGCTGACTGTGTCTTTTGCCTTACAGAAGCTTTGCAATTTCATAAGGTCCCATTTGTCAATTCTTGATCTGACCACACAGGCCATTGCTGTTCTGTATAGGAATCTTTCTCCTGTGCCCATATCTTCGAGGGTTTTCCCCACTTTCTCCTCTATAAATTTCAGTGTCTCTGGTTTTATGTGGAGGTCTTTGATCCACTTAGACTTAAGCTTTGTACAAGGGGATAAGAATGGGTCAATTCACATTCTTCTACATGATAACCACCAGTTGTGCCAGCACCATTTGTTTAAAATGCTGTCCTTTTTCCACTGGATGGTTTTAGCTCCCTTGTCAAAGATCAGGTGACCATAGTGTGTGGATTCATTTCTGGGTCTTCAATTCTATTCCATTGATATATCTGTCTGTTGCTGTACCAGTACCATGCAGTTTTTATCACAATTGCTCTGTAGTACAGCTTAATGTCAGGCATGGTGATTCCCCCAGAGGTTCTTTTATTGTTGAGAATGGTTTTTGCTATCCTAGGTTTTTAATTATTGTAGATGAATTTGCAAATTGCCCTTTCTATCTCAGTGAAGAATTGAGTTGGGATTTTGATGGGGATTGCATTGAATCTGTAGATTGCTTTCAGCAGGATAGCCAATTTGACTATATTAATCCTGCCAATCCATGAGCATGGAGATCTTTCCAGCTTCTGAAATCTTCTTCAATTTCTTTCTTCAGAGACTTGAAGTTCTTGTCATACAGATCTTTCACTTGGAATCAATCTCAGTGTGGTTCCATAAAATATCATAAACACTGATAACACTTCCCACAACAAAGGGATTAAAGAAAGAGTCGGGAGAATAGGAAACACATCTCTTTCCGGTAACTAAACAAACTCAATTAAAATATAGGTGCTACTGCACTGAAGCTGTTTATCAGGTTTAGGAGTTCTTTGGTGGAATTTTTGGGGTCTCGAATATATATCATATCATCTGCAATCAGTGATATTTTAACTTCTTCCTTTCCAATTTGTATCCCCTTGACCTCCTTTTGTTGTCGAATTGCTCTTGCTAGGACTTCAAGTACTATATTGAATGGGTAGGGAGACAGTGGGCAGCCTTGTCTAGTCCCTGATTTTAATGGGATTGCTTCCAGCTTCTCTCCATTCAGTTTGATGTTGGCTACTGGTTTGCTATAGATTGGTTTTATTATGCTCAGGTATGGGCCTTGAATTCCTGTTCTTTCCAAGACTTTTATCATGAAAGGGTGTTGGACTTTTGTCAAATGCTTTCTCAGCATCTAACAAGATGATCATGTAGTTTTTGTCCTTGAGTTTGTTTATATAGTGGATTATGTTGATGGATTTCCATATATTAAACCATCCCTGCATTCCTGGGATGAAGCCTACTTGGCCATGATGGATGATCTTTATGATGTGTTCTTGGATGCGGTTTGCAGGGATTTTATTGAGTATTTTTGCATCGATATTCATGAGGGAAATTGGTCTGAAGTTCTCTTTCTTTGTTGGATTTTTGTGTGGTTTAGGTATCAGAGTAATTGTGGCTTCATAGTATGAATTGGGTAGAGTACCTTCTGTCTCTATTTCATGGAATAATTTGAGGAGAGGTGGAATTAGGTCGTCTTTGAAGGTCTGATAGAACTCTGCACTAAAACCATCTGGTCCTGGGCTTTTTTTGGTTGGGAGACTATTGATGACTGCTTCTATTTCTTTAGGGGAAATGGGCCTGTTTATATCATTAATCTGATCCTGGCTTAACTTTGGTACCTGGTATCTGTCTAGAAAATTGTCCATTTCCTCCAGGTTTTCTAGCTTTGTTGAGTATAGCCTTTTGTAGTAGGAAACGATGATGTTTTGGATTTCCTCAGGTTCTGTTGTTATGTCTCCGCTTTCATTTCTGATTTTGTTAATTAAGATACTTTCCTTGTACCCTCTAGTGAGTCTGGCTAAGGGTTTATCTATCTTGTTGATTTTCTCAAAGAACCAGCTCCTGGTTTGGTTAATTCTTTGAATAGTTCTTTTTGTTTCTACTTGATTGATTTCTGCCCTGAGTTTGATTATTTCCTGCCTTCTACTCCTCTTGCGCGAATTTGCTTGCTTTTGTTCTAGAGCTTTTAGGTGTACTGTCAAGTTACTAGTGTATGCTCTCTCTAGTTTCTTTTTAGAGGCACTCAGGGCAATGAGTTTTCCTCTTAGGACTGCCTTCATTGTGTCCCATAAGTTTAGGTATGTTGTGGCTTCATTTTCATTGTACTCTAGAAAGTCTTTAATTTCTTTCTTTATTTCATCCTTGACTAAGTAATCATTGAGTAGAGCATTGTTCAGTTTCCATGAGAATGTTCTCTTTCTATTATTTATGTTGTTATTGAAGATCAGCCTTAGTCCATGTGGTCAGATAGGATGCATGGGATAATTTCAATATTTTTGTATCTGTGGAGGCCTGTTTTGTGACCAATTATATGGTCAATTTTGGAAGAGGTACAATGTGGCGCTGAGAAGAAAGTATATCCTTTTGTTTTAGGATAAAATGTTCTGTAGATATCTGTTAAATCCATTTGTATCATGACTTCTATTAGTGTCCATGTGTCTCTGTTTAGTTTCTGTTTCCAGGATCTGTCCATTGGTGAGAGTAGGGAGTTGAAGTCTCCCACTATTATTGTGTGGGGTTTAATGTGTGCTTTGAGCTTTACTACAGTTTCTTTAATGAATGTGGCTGCCCTTGTATTTGGAGCATAGATATTCAGAATTGAACGTTCATCTTGGTTGATTGTACCTTTGATGAGTATGAAGTGCCCCTCCTTGTCTTTTTTTTTTTTTTAATAACTTTTGGTTGAATGGCTACTCCAGCTTTTTTCTTCAGACCATTTGCTTGGAAGACTGTTTTCCAGCCCTTCACCCTAAGGTAGTATCTGTCTTTTTCCCTAAGGTGCGTTTCCTGTAAGCAGCAAAATGTTGAGTCCTGTTTGTGTAGCCAGTCTATTAGTCTATGTCCTTTTATTGGGGAATTGATTCCATTGATTTTAAGAGAGATTAAAGAAAAGTAGTTGTTGCTTCCTGTTATTTTTGTTGTTAAGGTTGGAATTTTGTTCTTGTGGCTGTCTTCTTTTAGCATTATTGAAGGATTACTTTTTAGTTTTTTTTAGGGTGTAGTTTCTGTCCTTGTTTTGGTGGTTTCCCTGTATTATCCTTTGAAGGGCTGGATTCGTGGAAAGATATTGTGTGAATTTGGTTTTATCATGGAGTACTTTGATTTCTCCATCTATGATAATTGAGAGTTTTGGTGGATATAGTAATCTGGGTTGGCATTTGTGCTCTTTTAGTGTCTGAATAACATCTGTCCAGGATCTTCTGGCTTTCATAGTCTCAGATGAGAAGTCTGGTGTAATTCTGATAGGCCTGCCTTTATATGTTACTTGACCTTTTTCCCTTACTGCTTTTAATATTCTACCTTTATTTAGTACATTTGTTGTTTTGATAATTATTTGTCGTGAGGAATTTCTTTTCTGGTCCAGTGTATTTGATGTTCTGTAGGCTTCTTGTATGTTCATGAGCGTCTCTTTCTTTAGGTTTGGGAAGTTTTCTTCTATTATTTTGTTGAAAATATTTGCTGGCTCTTTAAGTTGAAAATCTTCTTTTTCATCTACTCCTATTGTTTGTAGGTTTGGTCTTCTCATTTTGTCCTGGATTTCCTGGGAGTTTTGAGTTAGGATCTTTATGCATTTTGCATTTTCTTTGAATATTGTGCCCATGTTCTCTATGGAATCTTCTGCACTTGAGATTCTCTCTTCCATCTCTTGTATTCTGTTGCTGATGCTCACATCTATGGTTCCTGATTTCTTTCCTAGTGTTTCTATCTCCAAAGTTGTCTCACTTTGGGTTTTCTTTATTATTTCTATTTCCCTTTTTAGGTCCTGGATGGTTTGCTCAATTCCATTACCTGTTTGGTTGTGTTTTCCTGTAGTTCTTTAAAGGATTTTAGTGTTTCCTCTTTAATGACTTTTACCTCTTTAGCATTGTTCTCCTGTAATTCTTTAAGTGAGTCATTCATGTCCTTCCTCATGTCCTTCTTCATGTCTTCTACCAGCACCATGATATATGATTTTAAATCCAAGTCTTGTTTTTTAGGTGTGTTGGGGTATCCAGGACTGGCTGAAGTGGGAGTGCTGGGTTCTGAAGAAGGTGAGTGGTCTTGGTTTCTGTTATTAAGATTCTTATGTCTGCCTTTCACCATCTGGTAATCTCTGGAGTTGGTTGTTATAGTTGTCTCTGATTGGATCTTGTTCCTCCTGTGATTTTGTTGGTCTCTGTTGGCAGACCTGGGAGCCCAGCTCTCTCCTGAATCTCAGTGGTCAGAGTAGTCTCAGCAGGCGAGGTCTTCTTTTGCAGGGATGGTACATGGAATTTTGGTATTCAGACCTGCCTCTTAGGTAAAGTTGAAGACCCTATAAAGGGCCTGTCCTAAAAGATGTGTTGCCTCTGTGGTCTGCACACTCACCTGCACAGACTGGTCTCTGTGGGACCCTTTGTAGTTCCTGAGCTGACCTGAACAGACTGGCTTCTGAGCGACGTGGGCACAATATGGCTCTCTCACCAGTTCAGGCAGGGAAGGCCCTCCCCCAGATGGAGGGAGAACTCTCCTTAGGCGGGGTGGGAACCTGTATGTCTAGAGCCCCAAGCTGCTTCTGCCGCAAAGGTGCACTGTTCAGCTGTTCGCTCACTTACCCTTTGCAGTCTGTGAGCTGATCTGTGCTGACAGGGTCTGGGCAACCCTTTGCGGTCCGGGAACTGACCTGCGCAGACCTGCTCTGCACGACCTGGGCGCAATATTGCTTTAGAAATTCTTAAGGAAGGGGTCATTTATTTCTATATCTATTGCTACATGAGAAGTTATCCCCAGCTTCACAGAATCCCTTAATTATAACTACATTTTACAATGGCCAAAGCTAAGTTTTTCTTTATGTGTTTACAACCACATATCCTCAGTGGTCCATACCAAGCAGCCAAATTGCTAGATTCTGCTCCTGTCCTCTAAGTTGTGTAATGGTTAAGCTATAAGAGATTTTACTCACTATAATCCCTATTTGAAAAATCTAGCAAAATTTGTTTTACACTTATGTATGTCAAATCTTCTTAATCAAAATTTATGTTTAACATGAAAGTGGCTTTTCACTGGATTGATTTCTATCACCTTGTGGAAATGCCAAAAGTATGATATAAAATAATTTTTTGGAGCAGAGACTCTGTAACTCAGTTTCTTGTTAGTATTTTGTCCTGTTAATACTCAATGAATATTAGTGGCATAAATAAATGAGTGAATGAATTTTATTTATACTTAAGGCATTTATCAGTAAAGCTGAATATAATATAAATGTTTGCAGTATTCTTTGGCAAATCAGGCCTGGCAACATAGGAATTATGTGATATGGTTCCTGTGCCTGCAACACAACCAACAGGGCAAGGGCCTCCACAAGTGTTGGTGGTTTTAGGTGTCATAAGGTTTGTGTGTTTACACCCACACACATAGACCCACACACACATAGACCCACCCACACACCCACACCCACCCACATATATATATATATATATATATATATATATATATATATATATATACATACACACATACACATACACACATGTATATTATAAAATACTTTACTTCATGTTTTTCCTTTGGGAAATGTTATCCTGCCAATGTTAATAACTCCATGGTACTCAGAGGAAGCATGAGTCCAGGAGGCAAGGGGATATTTATGTCTTCAGGTAATGGTAAATGTCAGGTCCTTCAGAACATACCTTAAGGCTGTGGGACATAACTCTGAAATCATGAGTTTAAAAATAGATATTTCCTCTACTATGCAAAATATAAGGATCAATAAATATTGTATAAAGAGCTTCATGGATCTTAAAGAACAGAAGCAGATGCATTATAAATCAGCTCATCAGAAATATATTAAGGATGGAGATAAATAGATTTAGGGAGTAGTGAGCACAGAACAAGATCCCACTCAGCTAAGTTATTGTTTTGGTTTGGTTTGGTTTGGTTTTGTTCATGCTTAATCTGATAGGGGACTAATATCCAACATCTACAAAGAGCTAAAGAAGCTAGACTCCAGAAAAATGAATAACCCCATTAAAAAATGGGGTACAGAGCTAAACAAAGAATTCTCAATTGAGGAAATCCGAATGGCTGAGAAACATCTGAAAAAATGTTCAACATCCTTAATCATCAGGGAAATGCAAATCANAGATGTCCCTCAACAGAGGAATGGATACAGAAAATATGGTACATTTACACAATGGAGTACTATTCTGCTATTAAAAAAATGAATTTATGAAATTCTTGGGCAAATGGATGAATCTGGAGGACATAATCCTTAGTGAGGTAACCCAATCACAAAAGAAGTCATTGGATATGCGCTCACTGATAAATGGATATTAGCCCAGGTACTTAGAACAACCAAGATACAATCTGGAACACACATGAAAATCAAGAAGGAAGACCAACATGTGGATACGCCATTCCTCCTTTGAATAGGAAACAAAATACCCATGAAAGGAGTTACAAAGTTTAGAGCTAAGATGTAAGGATGGACCATACAGAGACTAACCCACCTGGGATCCATCCCATAATCAGTCACTAAATCAGACACTATTGATTAGGACAGCAAGTGTTTACTGAAGGGACCCTGATATAGCTGACTCCCACAGAAGTGGATGCTCACAGTCATCCATAAGAGGGAGCACGGGGCCCACATTGGAGAAGCTAGAGATAGAACCCCAGGAGCTGAAGGGGTCTGCAACCCTAGAAGAGGAACAACAATATGAACTAAAGAGAACCCCCAGAACTCATGTCTCTACCATCATATGTAACAGAAGATGGCCTGGTAGGCCATCATTTGGAGGAGAGGCCCCTTGGTACTGCAATCTTTTTTTTTTTTTTTTTTTTTCGAGACAGGGTTTCTCTGTACAGTCCTGGCTCTCCTGGAACTCACTTTGTAGACCAGGCTGGCCTCAAACTCAGAAATCCGCCTGCCTCTGCCTCCGGAGTGCTGGGATTAAAGGCGTGCGCCACCACGCCCTGCCGCGGTACTCCAATCTTTATATGCTCCAATACAGGGGAATGCCAGGGCCAAGAAGTGGGAGTGGGTGGGCAGGGGAGCAGGGAGGCAGGAGGGGAAGGGGACTTTCGGAATAGCATTTGAAATGTAAATTAAGAAAATATCTAATGAAAAAAAAAAAAAAAAAAAAGGCAGGTAGATTCCTGAGTTCAAGGTCAGCCAGGCACAGATGCAGTTTAGGTCTAATCCTAGGTGTGGAAGCAATGATAATTTCATGTGAGGATATCACATTGTTTGGGCTTAACAGTGGCAGAGAGATCTCTGAATTCTTTTTGAAATGTTAAAAATACATAATAATAATGATTTGTGCTTTCCCAAGAGTCAAGGAAGTAAGGTCATGGAATGCTGATTCATGGGATGGTCAAGAGAGAAACTGGAGTAAAAGACTGAATTCGATATGTAAATAGAAGGCTGGGTTTTTGGCTTGTATTACATGAGTTACACAGAGACAACAGTTCATTTTTTAGAGTTTTTGTTTTTGTTTTGGCTAGACCTGGGCTGGCTGGAGATCTCTGGAGAGTAAAAACGATTCTTTATAGAATTTTTCTTACAGAAATTTTGATTTATGTCAGAATATCCTTGGAGAGTGAACATAGATTAGTGAGAATTCTTTATACATCTTTAAATTTCATTTTACTTACAGGATTTCTGACCTTGAAGAGAAATCACAAGAATTACTTAGAGAGCAAATTTATCTCCACAATCCAAGAATTTTTTCTAGTAGATTTTCTGACTTTAGTCAGAAAGCTCATGAGCTATTTAGAGAGCTCTAAGAATTTTTTTTCCTGGCAAGAGAGGCACACAATCTGAGTTTGAGCTATTTGTTTCACCACTCTCAAACACCCCTTTCTGGCAATTCTTAATTTTGGATGATTTCACCTTTCCCAACCTGAAATAATTTCCAAACTTTGGTCACACATCTAAATGGTTCTTCCTTAAATAAATAAATAGACAATATCAATGTCTTTAAATAGCTATCAAGTGCTTCATAATTTCTAAGGCAAATATTTTTAAAAGGAAAAAAAGATAATGCATAAAATATAGACTTTGGAAGACTGATATTCTTAATTATGTTTTCTTATTAGTTGGTTATATGAATTAGATAAAATTATTCTAATCCCTAAATTTTCCTACAATCAAATGAAGATAATATTATTTGCATGGACCTAGTGTTCACAGCTTCACATGATATATAAAACAGCATTTAGAATGTATTATATGCCCAAGGTAAGCACATTTAGAAACCCTCAAGTTTGATGAAAACATTAAATATATTTATCCAGAGAATTTAAAGTGACTCATTTAACAAAGTACTTAAACTTTAAAAATATATTACTTTCCGTATCAACCTTTATCTGAGAATATATTATTATGAAGAAAGAATGACAACCATAAATAAATGTGTGCATATGTATACTGTATGTGTCACTGTGCATAAAAACATGCCCACATATGCGTTACATTTTTTTCTGTAGTCATTAATTGACATGCTCTCCTAAATCATCTAAATAATAAACATCTAAGATTGAAAGCATTAAGTATCAATGTAGTCATTTAAATGTTTTGCTTTCAATAAATTAAGACAATGTGTTAATAGTTCGTATTTATGATCTAATACCTTTAGGAAGAAGACACCTTATTTGAACTACACATTTTAAAAGATTACTGAACATGTTCATTTTCACATAATCTGACACTAGAATTGATGGCTTATAGATCATAGTTGATATTTGAAATAAATATGTTAGAGAGAAAAAAGACAAGGATAGTGTTTTATTAATAGTTGATTTTCTCTAGGCACTTAAGTGTGCCTGTGTGTTTCTTTTTAACTGAACATATTGTCAACACATGTAGAGAAAAGGGAGCAAACGATATAATTATCTATGTTTCCTAGAAACAGGAAAAATCATCTATGGTCATTCCTTATCACACTCCCCAGATTTTACAGCCATTTACTCACTGTTTTGTGATTCCGTTGTGTAGTTGTACTCAGGGTAGATAAAATTTGAGATTCTATTCCTGGAAAGTTTGTTTATTTGAGTCAAAGATTTCTCTGTAGGTAAATGTTGATTTAACAAAATAATACTGGCAATACTAAAATTCATTGTGAAATGGTAAGAGAATATATGGTTTTGTAGTTTTTTGGGGGGGTCAGTACATTAAAAATTTTATAATGAAATGAAATATTTAGTAACATAAAGAACATGTTAGTTAAATTGAAAAGCTTTCTGTGAAAATAATTTTTGTTGTCTTTGAAAACAGCTTGGGCACAATGGTGATTCCAGTTATCTCTTCAGTGTAACTTCTCAAAAGTCTATGTTAATTTTTCTGAACTATGACTTTGAAAGTACAAAATTATTTCTGTGGTTTTTTAAGCTACAATTAAAAATGTCACTTGTATATTTACCATACACAATGATGCCCTGAATTTTACTGATTTTGTCATTTTCAGATTTCATAGGTTGATCTTGAAATCAAAGCTACTGATTTCAGCATATGGTTGCAATAAAAACATGAAGAGCTATATATAATTTACTGAGTGAAACTACAAACATTTTGAAATTGTATACTGTTGTATGATTTTCCAAGAACCTTATTTGGGGGGGGGATATAAAAAACAAAGAGAGAATATGATATGTTTCAAGGAAAAATAATGAAGAAGTAGGAGAAGGAGAAGGAGAAGGAGAAGGAGAAGGAGAAGGAGGAGGAGGAGGAGGAGAAGGAGAAGGAGAAGAAGAAGAAGAAGAAGAAGAAGAAGAAGAAGAAGAAGAAGAAGAAGAAGAAGAAGAAGAAGAAGAAGAAGAAGAAGAAGGTGGTGGTGGTGGTGGTGGTGATAAAGAATAGCATATCCCTTTTCTTGCAAATGTTCATCGCAATGAGTTATTGATCTGGTTCAAGGCCTCAGGCTTCTGCTACACTTTAAGTCACCTACACACCCCCATCTCCTGCCACCAGGGCCAGTTCTAGTGTGCCTGTACTAGGCGAGGGCTTGGGGGTGCCCTCCTCCCAGTGCTGGTGAAGGTCAGTGTCAGGTGGCAGAGTATGCTCTAATCCCTGCACTGGGGAGGCAGAAGCAGATGAATTGCTATGAGTTCAAGGCCAACCTGGTCTACATAGCAAGTGTCAGAACAACCAATGCCCATTATGTGTCTAGCCTTATGTATACTTTTCTTTTATCTATGGACTATCTTAAATAAATTGAGAATGATAAATAATGAGAATTTAGAGCACTTCTGGCATGCACACACACACACAAACACACACACACATACACACACAGAGTTAGTTGTTCCTTGGCATCTATGGTGGGTTGGTTCCAGAGTTCAGCACAGACAGCAAAGGCCTTTGATGCCTGAGTCCCTGACGTAAAGTATTGGAGTATTTGCCCATGTCATGTGATCCTCCTCCTGAATATTGTACATCATCTTATTTATATTACCTAATACTACATTATGTCTGTACTGATAATTCTTATATTGCTTAGAAATAATGGAAAGAATAAAAAATGAGCATTTCATTATTGAAAAAAATAGCATATCCCAATGAAGACAAGTTGTAAAATAATAAAATGTACTAAAAGTTAACAATGTCATGTGAACCTAAGAAATTACTTTAGCCAGGCCAGTACCATAAAGTCTCCTGACTATATCAACTTTTCCTAGTAAATAATCCAATTAATACTAAAATGTTAAGTATTTTATGCTCATAGAGTGCAATATTTTTCAGAATTATTTCATTGGATTTATGAGTATAAACCAATTTCAATCATAAGGCACATTTTAATGTTTTCTTTTGAAACTGCTACACAAATTAAAGATTTTTATGTGGAAACAAATGAAGGTATGTATGCAGATTATTTACTATCCCTATCATCTGTGTCTTAGTTGAGAACCAAGAAAACATGCAAAACATCTGCCTGAGGAATATAACTGACCATACCACCAGTCAACAGATAGTTCCAAGTTCATATTATTCAGACTTCCTCAGTTGAATTCAATGTGTCTCAACACACAGGAAATAGACAAACAGGGAATTGTAGGAAAGTATTTGTGGTTGTGCTTTGGGATAGAGGGCATTATACAGGGGTTAGAAAGAGATAAAGGAAAGTAGTAATAATAGTAATTTTATGCAATATATACATGCAAGAAATTGTGCAACAACAAACACATTTAGTTAGCACTTATAGGTAGAAAGCATATCATTTCAGGGATTTGTAACACACTTTTGGTAATTTTTGAAAAACCATTGCTTCTCTATAGTGGTCACATACTGAGAAATATGTGACTAAGAGGCCATTACAGTCCTGGCTACTGAAAATAAAATTATGTAGGTAAAACTGCTTTAAAGATACTCTCATAATATAGAGGACATCAGAAGTGTAAATTTTTCATTTATTTATTCACTCAGTTCTGTCACACGTAATATCTTTCTGGAAGTTGTCTTGTAAAAGCACAAGTGATATTTTTCTGAAAACAGATACCTGAGAGGGTGTGTGATGTTTAGAAAGAATATAAATAGAACCCCCATAAAAAGTGAGAGGAAATTCTTGCATTGCTACAATATGCTTCTCTGGTTTTCAATGGTCCTCACATCCTATAGAGACTTGCCAAAGAAAGTATGGTATCCCTGTTGATTCTGGCTGCTTCCACTGACATTTTTTCAATTCGGCACAGTATTGCTATTTCTGATTAATTGAGCTGCCACTGCTAATTCGTGTTTGGATTTTACTATTGAACTGGACTAGTAGTATCCTGACAATACAGAGTTGAGTTGCCCCACTGAACTACTATTTAAAAAGGTCCACAACCACTGGGTGTGGTGGTGCACGCCTTTAATCCCAGCACTTGGGAGGCAGATCTTCAGGCGGATCTCTGAGTTCAAGGCCAGCATGGTCTACAGAGTGAGTTCCAGGACAGCCAAGGCTACACAGAGAAACCCTGTCTCAACCCTCCCCCCCCAACAAAAAAGGTCCACAACCTACTAACCTTCTTTCTCCCCTCCCTCTGAATGGTGGGATAGAAGGGAAGTTGAAGCATTTAGATTCCTTAAAGTAGGGAAATTAAAAACTAAAACCTATAGGTGCAACACAGTGTGGGACTCAAAGCCATGACACTGAGATTGAGAGTCTTGTGCTCTACCAATATGTCTTCAAATCTTTATGTTTTCAACAACAACACCCACCAATGTATAATTACTATATTCTATTACCAGTTCAACCACAAGGTAGAAGAAAAGGAACCTATTGTAATCCATGTGAATCAGTTTCAGGAGAAGCTAGATAGATGATGGGAGATGAGATTAGGGAAGGCAAATTAAAAAAAAAAAATATATATATATATATATATATATATATATATATATATATATATATATATATAGTATGCTATGAAAATGTCAAGGGCTATAATTAAATTATGGTTAGTCTAAAGGCTAGTAAATAAAGACACAGTACATAGTTTATGGTAGTATTAAAAGTGGGGAAGTGGTGAATTTTGCACAAAATATCTCATGCACAGGACAGGACCCTCTTGAACATGCTAATTTTGACAGACATAATCCTATATATGTATATGTGCTAACTATTGCCGGCCATTACTGAGTGGCAACACACATTGCTGTAACAACCTTTCAAACAGTGTTATATGCACATGTACAATCAATAAAGAATATAAATAATATAGTTGATATAACAGAACAAATGAATTCTTAAATTATTTCTACAATGAAATATTCTGTTTAAATTTTCTCACTGTTATGCAACCCATATTCTAAATTTTCAACTCTATGAAAACATTATATTTATAAGAAATTCAACTTGATAGCAAAAGGATAGCCTACTGACATTTTGGTAAGGGGTACTTCCATTTTGTTTGTTTTAACAAGATTGTCCACCATTTATTCTTTTGTATGGTTAACAAGTGGGTCAATGTGTTAAGGAAGGAGTGCCTATACCTCAGATGTAAACACCAATTGAGAATCCTAAACTTCCACTCCTGGTTGTTCACCAAGGACACCTGGAAACACGTTATACTAGGAGAAAACAGAATAGCATTAAAATTATGCACTTGGAATTCACAGATAAGCAAGATCTTTTGTAATGGTAAGTACTTGTAATATATTCCTTACTGAACCTGTGCTATTGAAGGACATGATTAGCTAACTTGAAATCAAGGAAGGAAACTTAATTTTACTAATTCTAGGCTAAGAATTATATAACCATGACCTAGCTTCACTGAATTTATAGGAACTAAAGTATTTCTGTTCTCTCAGATATGCGTTACCCTGATGATTTCTAGAGGGAAAATGGTTAAAAACTAGTTTATGGACTGTTATTCTACTATCTATCAGTAATACAGGATAGAATCTACTTGAAGAAAATGAAATATTTGTTAAATTACATGACAAAATAGGTTTGGCAACTTAATACTTACAAACTGAATGAAGTTTTTGTTGCCAGTGTGCTTTTTAACCTTGAACTCATCCACTGAATAAAGCAGATGAAAGTTGAGGGTTAAATGTTACAGAAAAAAACAACATAATTCAGAGCCCATTTGTATAAATCTTGTAGTGATGCTTTGGGTTTTAAAAAGAGGCATTGGGGGATATAAACAAACAATGAATTTTAGCCATTTCTATTTCAATATAACTTCTCAGCACTCTATTTTCTGGCCCTCAGTTTGTCATTGAAGTCTTTTGTTCCAAGGACATTTCTATAGAACTAAAAGAGCTCTGGCTCATGTGATGAGCACTTTGCTTGGTTTTACTGTTTGCAGTGTAGTCTCTCCATGCTACTGCTGTCATTTATTAGCACCCCAATGTGCCTCATGAAGCAGTGCTTTGCAAACAAGGTATCAAGGGTCAAATGCTATGTTACCAGACAGGGAAGAAAAGAGACAGCAGAAAACCAGAGATAGACTACAGGGAACAATAGATGTCATAAAATAGGGTTTGTGCAGTATTTAAATGGAGTTGCTTAACATTACAATCCCCAGAGTTTTTGCTTGATGCATTTACTAGCAAGGATATGGCTCATTCCCATGCCCTACCTGCTCTGAAGATGCCCCTTGTTTTCTAAGTACCTAATAGTGCAGACCCAGTGCTGTGCTTCCAACAAATCATCTAGCATGTCTGCATCCTGCTATGTATCAAAGTCTCTTAATATGCCAACAAAGTTATCCAAGGTCAGAAAAGCAGTTTATCAACATTTTATATATCTTATAGCAGCAATAAATTTATTCTAGTGTAGGACCTATGAATATTTCAGATATTGTTTGAGAAAAAAAAAAAAAGAAAACTCATTGGTGTCAGATAGCTTGTATAAACCAGAGTGAAGACTTTGGACACCATCATTGTTTTCTATGCCAAAATTTTACTGTTGTTTGAACGTAATGATACATCCTTACACCTTTTCTGATGATTACTTTTTATTTAGAAAGTATGCATATAGTTTTATACACTGGGATTTTAGTAAAAGTAATTTGAATTATATGGATTTTTTTCAATTATCCCATTGAAAATTGGTTTGAAATTTTAGTTTCAGATAGTCTTTTTTTTTTTCTTCTCTTCTTCAGCAATAGAAAAGCTAACAATAGAATTGAGAATTCTAACATGTATTATAGAGACAAATAGTATTTGGACTAATTTTCAGACTAGATATTATAATAGTTCTTTTCAATTCCATATTAAATCATCATGTTTTCCAGGTAATAAAAAGTTAATTTTACACTATCCTTTAATTTTATGAAGATTATTTTAAGGCCCCAGTATGGCTATGCATACAGGTGTGTGTGTATATGGTGTGTATATGTGTGTGTTTCCCTAATTTAGGAATGAGGAAGGATTAAAAGCAACTTTTTTCCAATTAATTTAGTTGATTTTAGTGACTATATGCTCTTACATGAGACAAGAGCCAAAATAATTTGAAAATTGGTATAATTAAAAATTAGAAATTGTTTATTATATTTAATTATGTATATCAATCTATAGAAATGCTTATACCTGTATTGGCACACGTTCCTCAGGAAATTATCTATGAGTACTCATTCCTTTAGTCAGTAAACACATAATATTCAAGTGGATTCCACATTTGTAATGAGTCACTTGGCATTAATGTACACCTTCCTTTAAGGCGGCTTTTATTTTGATTTACTTCTATGTACAATTTACCCCTTTTAATACACATATTGTTGTATTTATCAAATTAATCTTACATAGGGTGTTGTCAGGCTGATTTTCTGGCACATTTTATATCCATGCTCTTTGCTCCAAAGGTACTATTATCAAGCATGCTTCTTATTATTTGTTGTGAGGCTTTGTATATGCCATGTTATTTTAGCTCTATGACTCGATTAATACCACCTGGATGATGTTTGATAGTAGCATTATCCTCTACTCACTTCTTTCCTACCGGATATGTCACTAGTCCACTTGGAGTAGCAAAGCTTCTCTAGTTTCTTCTTCTGCTGTTATGCTAAAAAGCAACTTAAGGAAGGAAAGGCTTTATTTCAGCCTAAACTTACAGTTCATTATCAGTAGAATTCAAGGCTGGAACATCAAGGCAGGTAAACTTGCTATTGCACATACCATTACGTCTTGCCATAGAACTAGCTCATAGCCATGAAAGTAAAGTGGAGACTATGAAGGAAGACTTATTCCAGCTCACCCCCAGGCCCATACTTGGCCATCTTCTTAGAAAGCACAGGGCCACCTCCCCATGAAATGTTGCAAGCAACAACGGGATAAGCCCTCCTACAACAATTAGCAGTTAAGACAATTGCACACAAATACACTGCCACAGGCCATTTTGACCTAGGCAATCCTTCAACTGAAATTACTTTGTCAAAAGATTCTAACCAATATAAATATAATGGCTAAAGTGAATTAAATTCGTAGTCAAATAGATTTGGCCCAAAGTCAGTTTTGTATAAGCTGAGTTTCTGTTTTTATTGATGTCTTCTCATTTGAGAATGCTAATTAAACTAAATATTAATAAAGATAGCGAAGGTTATATATACTTGTTCACTTTGACAACAATCATAATCTCTGAAGACTAAATTTTCCTGAGTTGATATATAACATATTAATATTCAATTTAGCTGTCATTGATTTTTTTCTTTTTTATTAGATACTTTCTTTATTTACATTTCAAATGCTATACTGAAAGTTCCCTATACCCTTCCCCCCGCCCTTTTCCCCCACACACCCACTCCCACTTCCTTGCCCTGGCATTCCCCTGTACTGGGGCATATAAAGTTTGTAAGACCAAGGGGCCTCTCTTCCCAGTGATGGCTGACTAGGCCATCTTCTGCTACATATGCATCTAGAGACACGAGCTCTGGGGGTACTGGTTAGTTCATATTGTTGTTTCAACTAAAGGTTTGTAGACCCCTTCAACTACTTGGGTAATTTCTCTAGCTCTTCCATAAGGGGCCCTGTGTTCCATCCTATAGATGAATGTGAGCATCCCTGTCTGTATTTGCCGGGCACTGGCATAGCCTCACTTGAGATAGTTATATCAGGGTCCTTTCAGCAAAATCTTGCTGGCATATGCAATAGTGTCTGGATTTGGTGGCTGATTATGGGATGGATTCCCTGGTGCACTATTCCTTTGCTGGTGGGATTACAAGCTGGTACAACCACTCTGGAAATCAGTCTGGAGGTTCCTCAGACAATTAGACATAGGACTACCAAAAGATCCAGCAATACCTCTACTGGGCATATACCCAGAAGATGTTCCAACTGGTAATAAGAACACATGCTCCACTATGTTCATAGCAGCCTTATTTATAATAGCCAGAAGCTGGAAAAAAACCAGATGTCCCTCAACAGAGGAATGGATACAGAAAATGTGGTACATTTAAACAATGAAGTACTACACAGCTATTGAAAATAATGAATTTATGAAATTCTTGGGCAAATGGATGAATCTGGAGGAAATCATCCTTAGTGAGGTAACCCAATCACAAAAGAAGTCACTTGATATGCACTCACTGATAAGTGGATATTAGCCCAGAAACAGAATACTCAAGATACAACTTGCAAAACACAAGAAAATCAAGAAAGAAACCAAAATATGCATACTTCATTGCTTCTTAGAATAGAGAACAAAACACCCATGAAAGGAGTTACAGAGACAAAGATTGGAGCTAAGACGAAAGGATGGACCATCCAGAGACTACCTCACCTGGAGATCCATCCCATAATATGTCATTGAATTTTCAGTGGATCTAGATGCTGATCTCAAAATAAAATATGTAATAATAATAATGTACAGAACATTCACTTGTATAGCTGTGACTCGGTTTTTGAAATAAAACATTGACAACAAGTAATAATATTCCCTGCCATCACTTCAATTATTACTTAATTTTTGATCTGTTCTTAAATTTTATAAATGGAGCAAAATTATTTTTGTTGGTGGTGGTGGTGATAAGAACTCTGTGTTCCTATAAAAGAATTCTTTTTTCCAATTTTTATTAGATATTTTCTTCATTTACATTTAAAATGCTATCCTGAAAGTCCCCTATACACTCCCCCATCCCTGCCCTGCTCCCCTACCCACTCATTCCCACTTCTTGGCCCTGGTATTCCCCTGTACTGGGGCATATAAAGTTTGCAAGACCAAGGGGACTCTCTTCCCACTGATGGCCAAATAGGTCATCTTCTGCTACATATGCAGGTAGAGACACGAGCTCTGGGGGTACTGGTTAGTTCATATTGTTGTTCTAACTATAGGGTTGGAGACTCCTTCAGCTCCTTGGGTGCTTTCTCTAGCTCCTCCATTGGGAACCCCATCTTCCATCCAATAGCTGACTGTGAGAATGCACTTCTGTGCTTCCCAGGCACTGGTATAGCCTCACATGAGACAGCTATATCAGGCCCCTTTCAGCAAAATCTTGCTGGCTTATGCAATAGTGACTGCATTTGGTGACTGATTATGGGATGGGTCCCCATCTGCAGCCATCATTGGTTGGCCCATCATTTTGTCTCAGCTCCACAATTGATCTCTGTAAATCCTTCCATGTGTGTTTTGTTCCTAATTCTAAGAAGAGGAGAAGTGTCCACAGTTTGGTCTTCATTATTCTTGAGTTTCATGTATTTTGCAAATTGTATCTTTGGTATTCTAAGTTTCTGGGCTAATATACAGTTGTCAGTGAGTACATGTTATAAGAGTTCTTTTGTGATTGGGTTACCTCACTCAGAATGATACCCTCCAGATCCATCCATTTACCTAGGAATTCCATGAATGCATTATTTTTAATAGTGGAGCAGTACTTCATTGTGTAAATGTACCACATTTTCTGTATCCATTCTTCTGATGAGGGACATATGGGTTCTTTCCAGCTTCTGGCTATTAAAAATAAGGCTGCTATGAACATAGTGGAGCATGTGTCCTTATTACCATTTGAAACATCTTCTGGATATATGCCAAAGACAGATATTGTAGGATCCTCTGGTAGTACTATGATCAATTTTCTGAGGAACCACCAGACTGATTTCCAGCTTGGTTTTACCAGCTTGCAATCCCACCAACAATGGAAGAGTGTTCCTCTTTCTCCTCATCCTCTCCAGCATCTGCTCTCACCTGAATTTTTGATCTTAGCCATTCTAACTGATGTTAGGTGGAATCTCTGGGTTGATTTGATTTGCATTTGCATGATGATTAAAGATGTTGAACATGTTTTTCAGGTGCTTCTCAGCCATTCAGTATTCCTCAGTTGAGAATTCTTTGTTTAGCTCACTGCTCATTTTTAATGGGGTACTTGATTTTCTGGAGTCTACCTTCTTGAGCTCTTTATATATATTGAATATTAGTCCCCATTTTGATTGGTAAAAATTCTTTCCCAATCTGTTTGTGGCCTTTGTGTCTTATTGAAAATGTCTTTTGCCTTACAGAAGCTTTGCAACTTTAAGATGTCCCATTTGTCAATTCTCCATCTTACAGCACAAGCCATTGTTGTTCTATTCAGAAAAATATCCCCAGTGCCCATATCTTTGAGGTTTTCCACACTTTCTCTTCTATAAGTTTCAGTGTCTCTTGTTTTATGTGAATTTCCTAGAACCACTTAGACTTGACCTAAGTAAAAGGATATAAGAATGGATCAATTCGCATTCAACTCTATGATAACCTCCAATTGTGCCATCACCAAATATTGAAAATGCTGTCTTTTTTCTACCAGATTGTTTAACTCCCTTGTCAAAGATCAGTTGACCATAGGTGTGAGGGTTCATTTCTGGTTCTTCAATCATTTTCTATTGATCTACCTGTCTGTCTCTGAACAAGTACCATGCAGTTTTTATTACAATTGCTCTGTAGTACAGCTTAAGGCCAAGCATGGTCATTCCACCAGAGGTTATTTTATTGTTGATAAGAATTTTGTTATCCTATTTTTTTTTATTCCAGATGAATTTGCAAATTGCCCTTTGTAATTCTTGAAGAAGTTAGTTGGAATTTTGATCGGGATTGCATTGAATCTGTAGATTGCTTTAGGCAAGATAGCCATTTTTGCTATATTGATCCTGCCAATCCATGAACATGGGAGATCTTTCCATCTTCTGAGATCTTCTTTGATTTCTTTCTTCAGAGACTTGAAGTTCTTATCATACAGATCTTTCACTTCCTTGGTTAGAGTCACACCAAGATATTTTATATTATTTCTGACTATTGTGAAGTGTTGTTTCCCTAATTTCTTTCTCACCCCATTTATACTTTGTGTAGAGAAAGGCCATTGCTTTGTTTGAGTTAATTTTATATCTAGCTACTTTGTTGAAGATGTTTATCAGGTTTAGGAGTTCTCTGGTGGAGTTTTTAGGGTCACTTATATATACTATCGTATCATCTGCAAAGAGTGATATTTTGACTTCTTTCTTTCCAATTTGTATCCCCTTGACATCCTTTTGTTGTCTAATTGCTCTTGCTAGGATTGAATAGGTAGAGAGAAAGTGGCCAGCCTTGTCTAGTCCCTGATTTAAGTGTGATTGAGTCCAGCTTCTCTCTATTTACTTTGATGTTGGCTACTGGTTTGCTGTAGATTGCTTTTATTATATTTAGGTATGGGCCTTGAATTCCTGATCTTTCCAAGACTTATATCATGAAGGAGTGTTAGATTTTGTCAAATGCTTTCTTAGCATCTAAGGAAATAATCATGTGGTTTTTGTCTTTGAGTTTATTTATATAGTGGATTATGTTGATGGATTTCCATATATTAAAACATCCCTGCATTCTTGTGATGAAGCCTACTTGGTCAGGATGGATGATCGTTTTTATGTGTTCTTGGATTTGGTTAGCAAGAATTTTATTGACTATTTTTGCATCGATATTCATAAGGGAAATTGGTCTGAAGTTTGCTATCATTGTTGGGTCTTTATGTGGTTTAGGTATCAGAGTAATTGTGGCTTCATAGAATGAATTTGGTAGACTACCAAATTTCTACTTTGCTGAATAGAAATAATAGTTTGAGAAGACCTGGGATTAGGTCTCCTTTGAAGGTCTGATAGAACTCTGCATTAAACCTGTCTGGTCCTGGGCTATTTTTGGTTGGGAGTCTATTAATGACTGCTTCTATTTCTATAGGGTATATAGGACAGTTTAGGTCATTAATCTGATCTTGCTTTCACTTTGGTACTTTGTATCTGTTTAGAAATTTGTTCATTTCATCCAGGTTTTCCAGTTTTGTTGAATATATCCTTTTGTTATAGGATCTGATGGTGTTTTGGATTTCTTCATGATCTGTTGTTATGTCTCCATTTTCATTTCT
Source organism: Mus minutoides (assembly GCA_902729485.2). NCBI lineage: Eukaryota > Metazoa > Chordata > Mammalia > Rodentia > Muridae > Mus > Mus minutoides. The sequence continues at coordinate 84,056 of LR749643.1, forward strand.
GATTTTGTTAATTAGGATGCTGTCACTGCGCCCTCTTTTGTCTGTCTAAGCGTTTGTCTATCTTGTTGATTTTCCCAAAGAACCAGCTCCTGGTTTGGTTGATTTTTTGAATAGTTCTTTTGTTTCGACTTGGTTGATTTTGCCCCTGCATTTGAATATTTCCTGCTGTCTACTCCTCTTGGGTGAATTTGCTTCCTTTTGTTCTAGAGCTTTTAGATGTGCTGTCAAGCTGCTAGTGTATGCTCTCTCCAGTTTCCTTTTGGAGGCACTCAGAGCTATGAGTTTTCCTCTTAGGAATGCTTTCATTGTGTGCCATAAGTTTGGGTATGTTGTGGCTTCATTTTCATTAAACTCTGAAAAGTCTTTCATTTCTTTCTTTACTTCTTTCTTGAGGAAGGTATCATTGAGTAGATTGTTGTTCAGTTTCCACATGGATGTTGGCATTTTGTTATTTATGTTGTTATTGAAGATCAGCCTTAGTCCATGCTGATCTGATCATATGCATGGGATAGTTTCAATATTTTTGTATTTGTTGAGGCCTGTTTTGTGGCCAATTATATGGTCAGTTTTGGAGAAGGTGCCATGAGGTGCTGAGAAAAAGGTATATCTTTTTGTTTTAGGATAAAATGTTCTGTAGTTATCTGTTAAATCCATTTGTTTCATAGCTTCTGTTAGATTTACTTTGTCTCTGTTTAGTTTTTGTTTCCAAAATGCAATGTGTGTGTGTGTTTGTGTATGCATGTGAGTATGTGAGTGTGTTAGTGGGTATATATATCATATATGAAACTGTCAATAAATGATCAAAATAAAATATACTAAATACATAGTTACATATATACATATATGTCTTACATATGTATATGTGTACATATTCAGTAAGTATATACACTTATTCATATGTATATTCTATATTATAATATATGTATATGTATATTATATATATATATATGTATGTGTGTGTATGTGTGTGTGTTCTCATTTGTTTGTTTGTATTTTAATTTTGTTTCACTGGACTACATTGTACTTTTCCTAAGAGTATCTAACCATTGGATTTTATGTTTTAATATATTAAAACATTAGTTTTTTTTTTTAAATGAACAAACATTTTACATGTATTTATTAATGTATTAAAAACTAGTTTTTACTAACACATGAGATTAAGGCTATCCTAAATTTTCTTACTAATAACTAGTATAAAAGAGTATAAGCATAGGCAGTATGCCACTAAAGTATATGACTTACATTGTGCCAGCATGCCTCTGCATGACAATGGACCCCATAATCTCACTGGGTGATAAGAAAGATAAGAAACCAGAGAGCTGAAGACTCATGTTTTGTTTTATGTAGATTGGAGATGACTTCTGGGGACATGTTGGTGTATGATATTGAATCAAGTTATATAAGTCTTTCTCACTGGCTCATTGGATTTCAAATTCTGAAATAGTCATCTAATATTATCTCAAATTCTTATCATTATTAGAGACCCACAAGACATATGATACTTTTAACTCACTTTAAATATGAAATCCACAAACAATTCACATTATTGCCAAGGATAATAAGTTACAGGACAATAAGTAGAACAGGAAGTGGTAGCCAAAAGAAAAAAATGTGAAACAAGTGTTTCAGTACTAGTAATGCTCAAATAATCCATTATATAAGACAATGTTCACCATTCTGATAGGATTGTCTCTTGAAATTTGGCAAGAGAAATGCTTTCCAAGATAAGATTACAAAGAGAAAAATTCAGACTCCATTTTCAGAGATGTATTTGGTAGCCTTAGAGTTGATAGTTTCAATTTGCCTACTGACCGAACATCACAGAGCAAAGAGTAAGACATTAACCAAATGAAATGGCTCATTAAGCACTCACACAGTCCCCTGGCAATGCTAAAGCCTTGCTATTTACTATGTCATTGCCAAATGTTGTTCCCTTGTCGAAAAGGAAGGCCACAGAAAGTGGGTCCAATGGAAAAGAAAGTCTTAACAGACCTGTGCCATTAACCTCTGTCAGCTTAATCAGCCCAGGATATAAATGTGGCCCTATCAAAGGAGTTAAACTAATAACAGAGGTATTTCTTCTTTCCCTAGGATAAGAAAAAGAAAAAGAATATCCTGAAGTATATGTGCTAACTCTCTATCTTATACTTTATGATTGATTTTATGATTTTTAAATAGAAAATGAAAGGTGTTAATGGGAAATATTTGTAATCAGAAAAATGAGGTTCAATATTTAGGTGCTACCAAGAAAAACAATGCAAATTATCTCATCACTTTACTAAAATAGTGGAAAAGCATAAATATACATTTTTGAAAGTAGAAGGCAATAACTAACATGTGATTGGAGAAATCTGATTTTCTAGATTGATCTTGTAGATAGTTTTTATAGTAATGAGATCTGCCCATCTTGACTAAACAATAGCTCTCTGGGCTAAATCTGATCATGATTAAGGAATTTTTAATTGTTAATGGAAGTTTGTGTTTTGAATATCTGAAATAAATTTTGTAAATTTTTTAGGAATTATATTACAAATAAATCAAATAACTACAAAAAACAAACAAACAACAACAACAACAACAAACCCCCAGAGTATATAGCTAATAGGGATTATGGCTATGAAAAGGGGATGTTATTTTTCAAATTTACCACCAAAAGTCAGGAAGCCAGAACACCAAATGTTATTTTCATGAACTATATTAGGGATTGATTAACTATCTCTGTTAATTATTAGTCTTGTATGTCATGAATTTCTTTATTACAATCATCTAAGCTTTTGTATTGCTAATGCAGTTGCAGAGATTGCATAAACTAAGAGTTATAACTTTGCTATAAATAGGAAAATCATATGTCGGCCTGTGTACCAGAGGCTTTCCATGGAGATCTCTGGCCCAGCCTGGTGTGAGAGTTCCAGTAAAGGGAAGCGAGTGCCGGCAGGGAGGAGAAGTCCTTTCCACCACTTCTGCTGCTGCAGTTCACTCCACCTTGGTCTCTGCCTTCCAGGTTACTAGGCCACGCCCCACAGCCCTGTACTGAGTCAGGTTGTGTTGGGCCTGACAAGAGACCAACTAGCCCGTGAGGAGCACAGTGAAGCTTTGAGTTTTAGGAGAGCTGCTCTTTGAACTGAAGCCTCAGAGGATAGAGTAGTTCTTGAACACTTTTAATCCTTTCTTTGAACTGAAGCCTCAGAGGATAGAGTAGTTCTTGAACACTTTTAATCCTTCCAGATAGGATTCTTAAACACAGTTTTGGGGTGGGTAAGGATCTGACAACAGGTGATTCTCATTGGTTTGGTCTGAGCGCTTTGGGGAATATTTATTTGCCTATGGGAGAGCTTGGTGCTGCTCCTATGTGACATATGGCTACATACCTCTTGGGGGGGGGGCGGCGAGACTGTAGGTCCCACAGGATCCAGGAACCCAGGAGGTATGGCTGAACACCTGCCATCCCATGCAGGTAGAAGTCACCATCCAGAGGGTCACCAGGGCTCCAGACTTGGGACCAGGCTGTCTGTGCATAGCCCACAGCCCCACAATCATATTTTTAAATATAGGTGGTAAAAGAAATGAGGTGAGGACATGAGACCTCTGCATTACTGAGAGCTGCATACACTGGTAATCATTATGATGATTCTTAAAATGATCTAACTGTTACAATATAATAAAACATCTATATTTAGAAACAAATTCTGGTTGGACCTGTTTACTTCTAAAGGTGGTGAGAGTAGATATTTACACTTTTGTTAGCACAGAGAATTTATTTCTTTTGGGATATTAGAGTCTTCAATATGCAGTTCACACTTTCATGCAACTATCAGCTCAGTTCAATCAAATCAATAATGTTGCTTTAGCAATCTGAAGTTTCATCTATTGCTACATCTTAACACATCATATCTCTTTTGTTATTATTTCCCTGTTCATCATGTACTTAGGACTGAGTAAATCAGTTGCAGCGCTATCATTGAGTTTGGGATAATACTAAATTACAGAGAAAATATATAGTTGATATATAACCACAACAAATCCACCCTTTCTTTCAGAGCATCATCTAAGGCACCATCATCAAATCTAGTGGCACTGTATTTTATTCAGTTATACAGTATTGGCATAATCAATAATTCTTTTGAAACTTTTCATCATTATAACCTTCCATTTCAGTGGTTTAATTTTATGTGAGATATAAAAAGAAAAGTAATTATGGCCCTGAATTTCATAAAGAAGTATTAAAATCTAGGTGCAAATATTTACCAGCAGTTTGTCAGATGGTAGCCAAGCCAGGACATCAATGTCCCTTATGCCTAGAATTCTGTCCTACAAGGAAAAGGGAGATCAAAATGCCCATTAGTATAGCATCTGGTGCTTCTAAGCATGGAACTTCACCTAACAGCATAGGAGATACTCAGCAGTAGCAGAATTTCTGACATTCATACATTTTGCACTTTCAGAAAAAAAAAAGGATGGTGCTTTTTTAAAAAATTGTTGTTGATTCTGACATTTAGACTATGTTATTTGCTATAAATGTTTATTTAAATTCAACAATGTTACCATACAAACAAATCAACTCATATTTGATGTTTTTTGTTATTTGGCAAACTAGAAACTTTCTGATATTCCTTATTTTTAACTCAAAATAATCCTCCCATCTCAGCTTCCAAAGCACTGGAGTTAGTCTATGTGCCACATACTTGACACTAATTTTGTTTTAAAAAAAAATCAAGCTCTTCAGAATTTCACTGTTTAAACACCGGCAGTGTAAGAAGTGGGAGACACTCCTGTTTTTATATATGTTGTTGTCAATGACTGAGTCAACCACTCTTAAAGTAGATGATTTTTAAAAGGCAACTCTGTCCTTCATATGCCATTTCTAAATCACTACCACATTTTAAATGAATGCACATGGGTCATTTCCTACTCAAGAACTAAGATTAATAACATCTATCTGACCAGTTCTCATATTTGTAATATTTTAAGACAAGGTGTTTGAGGTTTTCTAACTTTCTTCCAGCATGCCACCCTTTCTCCCACTGTCAAAAGAAAGAAAGAATTAAGCAAAAACAAGAACAAAGGGAATGAAAAGAATGCTCTCTTTGCCTTTCCCCTTGTTTTCTTTTATCTCACTGGCTAACAATGTTGACTACACACTGACTTATGTGGCTATCTTTGTCTTTCTGCTTGTTTTCTTTTATATCACTGGCTACCAATGTTGACTACACATTGAATTATATGGCTAAATTTGAGATACTAATCCCTAGCACACAACACGCTCAAGGCCACAGATTTAATTGGCCTAGAGTCCAGTCTGACATGATGATATTGCTTTCTACATGGAAACATAGCTTGTGAAATTATTATATAAGGAAAAGATAAGCATGGAACCATTCTCTGCCTCACTCTCCTCAGATTCAACTATGGAAGAAATGACAAAGGTGGGCACACTTAGTCCAAATATCCTTTTTCTTTTCTTTCTTTTTTTTTTTTTAAATGGCTCACAAATTTGTGTTCTTATTTGGCATTTTTACTTCAGTCACTGCTCATTTTTTCATATACAATCCTCATTGATAATTGTTGCTTAAACATTCTTGATATGTAGCATTTGGGAAATGAAAGAAGCTGATGTGCAAAGTAGATTACACCCACAAACAGATAGTATATTACTTGTCAGGTTAGGGGACACCAGCATATACAGAATTTCATGAAGTCAGCTCAAATCCCCATGCATATTCTTCTAGATGAAAAAGATACCTTAATGAATATAAATAGTTTCTGCTACAGTCCATAGGCATATATTTATTGTTCTCAAGCTTGATTTGTTAATGTAATGACTATCAAGTACCCACCATAAAGAATCATTATTAATAAAACTTTAGTAGTTGAGATTATAATAAAATTAGGTATTTTTAAATATTGTAGATCTAGAGAAATAAAATTTCACTCAAACTGAATAATGTTAAAGAGTGAGAACAATTTTGTGATCAAGTATTTTGTACAAATCTTATGTAAAATAAAAAATAATATAACCATTGATAAGAAAAAAATTTTCTAATTTGCTGAGGCAAAGGTTGCAGGCATTTTGAATCATGCACAAGATAACTGTCTTTTGTCACTTTATGATGCTTCCACAGTGACTCTGACCAGTGTTTTGACTCTGAACTGCGATATCCAGAAAGATAAACCATATGTCTTCTCTGTGAGCATATGGCCAAGTCATGGATGTCAGAATGTTATAGTCAGTGGTTTGTTACCACAGTGATTAATTTCTTGAAAGGGCATACATAAATGTAAAGAATAGTTTGAAGTAAGAAAGTCTGAACATAGATACAGTATTTAAGAATGTTACTTTAGCTTGCTTACAGGAGCCTGATATGGCTGTCTCCTGAGAGGCTCTACTAGACCCTGACCAATACAGAGGCAGATGTTCGCAGCCAACCATTGAACTGAGCACGGGGTCCCCAAGGGAGGAGTTAGAGAAAGGATTGAAGGAACAGAAGGGGTTTGAAACCCCATAGGAAGAACAACAATATAAACCAACCAGAACTTGCCCCCAGAGCTCCCAGGGATCAAACCACCAACCAAACAGTACACATGGAGGGGCCCATGGCTCCAGCTGCATATGTTGTAGCAGAGGATGGCCTTGTTGGGCATCGATGGAAGACAAGGCCCTTGGTCCTTTGAAGGCTCGATGCCACAGTGTAGGGAAATGTCAGGGCAGAGAAGCAAGAGTGGGTAAATAGGTGGGGGAATACCCTCATAGAAGCAGGGGGAAGGAGCATGGGATAGAGAGTTTCTTGGGGGTCAGAATGGGAAAGGGGATAACATTTGAAATGTAAATAAAGAAAATAGCCAATAAAAAAGAAATAGAGAGGGAAAAATGAATGTTACTTTAAAGAAGGATTAAAATTTTATTGAAGATCCAAACCACGAACTTGCTTACCATTATATAGATTTTAGTTTCAGTATTTCGATGGAGGAAATCAATATTTCAATAGAATTCTTATATCAGGCTTAAATAGGATTCATATATCAAATTATTTATTGATAATGTTCAATGTGTTGAAACAACATTTTAATTAAATGGTCAAATTTTATGTTTTTAAAATTTTAAAAAGAGAAATGACTTTTTAAATTGAGTTGTAAAATATGTCTTAGTAAACTGTGTTGCACATTCCAGCTAAATATTTTAAATAAAACATGGTTTATGTGTATACTTAACTGTGGGTAAGTAAATGAATTGATCCTTAATGTATAGCAACTTAGAAGCATGAAGGTATTTTTAGAAATCCATTGTAGGAAACGAAGACATTTGGAAGTAGGAGAAAAGCCATTAGTTTAATAGAACTGCTTTTCATCGAGGATGTTAAATGTATGGTTCACACAGAAACTAAGTGAACTGTTATATTGTACCATTTTGTCACTATCTCACTATAGCAAAGGGAAAAAAAAGGCTAAGTGGCCCACATAGGTTAAATTAGTCAAACTTTGCATTTTACACTTAAAAGAATTTGGAAACTTGATTGCCACAGTTCATTGGTTGCAGAGGATTTTACCATAGGCATTGACTTCCACACTTAATATCCTTTTGTCATTGGACCATTTAAATAAGTAAGATTCAAGGCATTTGATAAAACATTAAGCTTAATATGTACCTAAAATTTTCTTACATGTGGGAAGGTAAGGAAGAGTAAAGATCAGTGAAGCCTAAATTCTCCTCCTGAAAATCCCCTAAAGCTCCTTATATTAGCTGTAAACAGCTCTCTCTTAGCTTCATGTGCCAATGGGAGAAACCTTGAAAGAAACATGATCTGTTGCCCTTTTTTGTGAATTCCAACTAGGATGTAGTACATTTCAGAGCACACGTAGCATTTATTTGTAAAGCATAGCATGCAATTGTCAGTGGTATTAGGTTAGTAGAAACCTTGTAGTATTTTCTGCTCTTTGTATACTCACATTTATCATCATTTTTAATACCTGAGTCTTTAAGTGAAAACATGCATTATTAATAAATTTTCTGAAACTGTGAAATGTATCTGGGATCTATAAATGAAATGGTTGTCAATATGGTCATATTTCTGTCAAAATAAATAAATATGCTAGTCATTCAAAAAGGGTTGATAAAAATGAATTGGAACACATTTCTTTCATATATTATTTTGCTACTTTGTTTTTCTTTAATATTTTTGTTTAATTATTATTATTTATTTTACATCTCACATGCTGCCCTTCCTCCTTGGAGACTCCTCCCAAAATTCTTCCTCTCCACTTCCTAGTGCTCCTTTGAGAGGGTAGAACCCTCTATATGTACCTCACCACACCCTGACACATTACATCTCTGCAGGAATAGGTGCATCCTTTCCTTTTGAAGCCAGTCAAGGCAACCCAACTAAAATAACATAAGCTCAGACAGATAAAATCTTCTGGAATAGACCCACTCCCATTGTTTGGGACTCACTTGTAGAACAAACTGCACAACTGCTACATTTGTCTAGTGGGGCCTATGTACAATCTATGTATGCTCTTTGGTTGGTGATTCAGTTTCTTAGAGCTCCAAAGGTCCAGGATAGATGACTGTTGGTCTTCCTGTGGAAGTATTGTTAATAGTGTCAGGGATTGGTCCTCGTCATAGGATGGGCCTCAAGTTGAGCCAGGTATAGGTTGGCCAATCCCTCAGTCTCTGCTTCATCCCTTGTCACTGCATTTCTTGTAGACAGGATAAATTTGGGGCTGAAAGTTTTGTGATTAGATTGGTTTCCCTATTGCTCCACTGGAGTTCTAACTAGCTACAGGGAGTAGCCTCTTCAGTTCCCATTTCCCTAATGCTATTTGTCACAGTTAAGTTTATCACAATTGATTCTTGGATACTTCTCCTATCCCAAGATTCTGTTAGGTCCTCTAAGTGACCACTACCACCTCCTCACCCCTGTAAGTTGCAAATATCCATTCATTCTCATGACCTACTGGCCATCTCTTATGTCTCCACACCTGATTCTGAACCATTCTCCCCCTCATTCCCTCTCCATCCCCTTTACCAACCAGTTCTCTCACTCTAAATATTTTATTTAAAATTTTAACTGAGATTTAAGCCTGTTGCTTGAGCCTTACTACCTATTTAGCTTCATTTGTTCTGTGGAGTTTTGAAAAGGTATTCTCTATTTTATGGCTAATATCCAATTATAAGTGACTACATACATTTTGGGACTGTGTTACCTCACTCAGGAAAACATTTTCAGGTTCCATGCATTTGCCTGCAAAATTAATGATGTCTTTGTTTTTAATAGATTAGTTGTATTCCATTGTATAGATATACAATGCTTTCTTTATCCATTATTAAGTTGAGGGATATTTTTTTTCCAATTTCTGGCTAATACTAAGGAACCTCCAGATTGATTTCTAGAGCTTTTGTACCAGTTTGCAATCCAACCAGCAATGAAGTAGTAGTGTTCCTCTTTCTCCACATCCTTGCCAACATGTGCTGTAACCTGACGTTTTGATCTTAGCCATTCTGATAAGGGTGATGAAGAATCTCAGGGGTGTTTTGATTTGCATTTCTATGATCACTAAGGACTTTGAACATTTCTTTAGCCATTCAATATTTCTCTGTTGTGAATTCTTGGTATACCCCATCTTTTAACTGGGTTGTTAGGTGTTGTGGTTGTTCTTGCTGTTCGAGACAGGGTTTCTCTGTGTAGCCCTGGCTGTCCTGGAACGTACTCTATAGGCCAGGCTGGCCTTGAACTCAGAAATCTGCCTGCCTCTGTCTCCCAAGTGCTAGGATTAAAGGAGTGCACCACCACTGCATGGCTGGATTGTTATTTTTTTGGTGGTTAGCTTCTTGAATTCTTTATATATTTTGGATATTAGCTTCTATTGGGTGTGGAGTTAGAGAAGATTTTTTTTTTGAGAAACAAAATATTCCAAGACAAAACCAAATTCATAAAGGATCACTTTACCAATCCAGCCATACAGAGGCTCCTAGGATCCTAGAAGGAAAACTCCAACACAAGGAAAGTACCTACAAAAAAAAAAAATACAAAAAACAAAAAAACAAAACAAAACAAAACAACAACAATACAAAAAAAAGACAAGATATTGAGCATCTTACAATAAAGCCAAAAGAAGGGAACTACATAAAGCCAACTACAAAAACAAACATATCAGAAACCAAGAGTCATCTGTCTTTAATATCTCTCAATATTAATGGAGTCAACTCACCCGTAAAAACACATAAGCTATCAGGCTGGATACACAAATAAGATCCAGAATTTTGCTGAATACAAGAAACACACCTCAATAACAAAGACAGTCACTACCTCAAAGAAAATGGACGGAAAAAGATCTTCCAAGTAAATGGTTCCAGGAAACAAGCAGGAGTTGTCATCCTAATATAGACTAAAATAGATTTTCAACCAAAAGTTTCAAGAGTGATAAAGAAGGACACATCATATTCATCAAAGGTAAAATCCCCCAAGAGAAAATCTCAATTATGAACATCTATGCCCCAAATGCATGGCACCCACATTCATAAAAGCATCTTTACTAAATCTCAAAACACACATTGAATCCCACACAATAATAGTGGGAGATTTCAACACCACACTCTCACCAATGGACATGTCATTGAAACATAAACTAAACAGAGATATGGTGAAAATAATAGAGGTTATGAACCAAGTAGATTTAATAGGTATCTACAGAACATTTCACCTTCTTCTTCGCATGTCACGGGTACCTTCTAAAACACCATCACAAAACAACCTTCAACCTATACAAGAAGACTGAAATAATTCAGTCCCTCCTATCAGATCACTATGGCCTAAGGCTGGTCTTCAACAATAGCAAAAACAACAGAAAGCCCAAATACACATGGACACTGAACAACTCTCTACTCAATGATAAATTGGTCAGAGAAGAAATAAAGAAAGAAATTACAGGCTTCCTCAAATTTCATGAAAATATTGACATATCATACCAAAACTTAAGGAAAACAATTAAAGTGGTGCTAAGAGGAAAATTCATAGCACTAAATGCCCTGATAAAGAAACTGAAGCTGGCAACTTAACAGCACACGGAGAACTCTAGAACAGAAAGAAAATACACCCAAGGGGAGTAGATGGCAGGAAATAGTCAAAACTCAGTGCCAAAATCAACCAAATAGAAACAAAGGAACAATACAAAGAATCAACAAAACCAAAAGCTGATACTTTGAGAGAATCAACAAGATAGATGAAACCCTAGCCAAAATAATTAAACTGCCAAGAAGCAGTTTCCAAATTAACAAAATCAAAAATGTAAAGGGAGGCATAACAACATAAATGTTAGAAATCCTAAAAACCATTACATCCTATTGCAAGAGACTATACCTAACAAATCTAAAAGTCTGGATGAAATAGACAATTTTCTAAATAGATAGCAAATACCAAACTTAAATCAGGATCAGATAAACCATCTGAACAGACCCATAACCAATAAGGAAATAGAAGTTATTGAAAACCTCCCCACCAAAAAATAAAATAAAATAAAAAAGGCCAGGGACAGATAGGTTTAGTTAAGAATTCTTACAAACTTCCATCAAAGACGACCTGATATCAATATTTCTCAAACTATTCCATAAAATAGAAGCAGAAGGAACATGAAGACTACCTGATTAATTTTATGAAGCTACAATTACACTGATACCTAAACCACACAAGGCCCAACCAAAAAGAGAACTTCAGAGCAATATTGCTTATGAATATTGATGCAAAAATACTCAATAAAATTCTTGTATACGGAATCTAAGAACACATCAAAATCATTATCCACCATGATCAAGTAGGCTTTATTTGAGGTATGCAAAGTTGGTTCTATATATGAAAATCCATTAATGTAATCTACTATGTAAACAATCTCAAAGAAAAAGATCACATGATCATCTCCTTAGATGCAGAAGAAGCATTTGACAAAATCTAACCCACCTTCATTTTAAAAGTATTTGAGTGATCTGGAATTCAAGTCCTATACATAAACATAATAAAAGCAATTTACTGCAAACCGCCAGTCAATATCATATTAAATGGAGACATACTTCAAGAAATCCCTCTAAAATCAGAGACAAGACAAGGATTCCCACTCTCCCCATATATATTCAATATAGTACTCAAAGTGCTAGCGAGAACAATAAGACAACAAAAAGACTTCAAATAGATACAAATCTACAAAGACAAAAAATAAAGGTATCACTATTTGCAGAAAATATGATAGTTCTACCAGTGACCCCAAACACTCTACAAGAGAATTTCTCCAGCTGATAAACAAATTCAGCAAATTGAGCGGATACAAAATTAACTCAAATAAATCAGTATCATTCTTTTATACAAATTACAAACAGGCTGAGAAAGAAATTAGAGAAACATATTTTTTCACAATAACAAATAAAATATCTTGGGGTAACTTTAACCAAACAAGTAAAAGATCTGTGTGACAAAAACTTCAAGTTTCTGAAGAAAGAAATCAAAGAAGATCTCAGAAAATTGAGAGATTTCCCATGGTCATTGATTGGCAGAATTAACAAAGTAAAAATGTCAATCCTACCAAAGGCAATCTACAGATTCAAAACAATACCCATGCAAATCCTCACACAAACCTTCAAACTCATGGAGAGATCAATACTCAAATTTACCTAGAAAGGGAAAAAAAAAAGCAAAAACAATAAAAAATAATGGCAGGGGAATTACCATCCCTAACCTCAAGCTTTACTACAGAGGTATCTTGTGATAAAAACTACATGGTATTGGTACAAAGACAGACTCATTGATCAATGGAATAGAATTGAAGACCCAAAAATAAAACCACACTTGCTCCATACATGGAAGAAGTTACAGAGACAAAACTCAGAGCAGAGACTGAAGGAATGACCATCCACAGACTGCCCCCTCACCCACCCACCGAGAATCTATCTGATAAACAACCACCAAACCCAAACACTATTGTGGATGCCAACAAAAGATTACTGACAACAGCCTGAAAAAGCTGTCTCCTGCGAGGCTCTGCCATTGCCCGACAAATACAGAAATGGATGCTCACAGCCATCCATTGGACAGAGCACAGGGTACCAATGAAGGAGCTAGAGAACATACTGTAGGAGTTGAAGGGGTTGGCAGCCTCATAGGAGGAACAAAAATATGAACTAACCAGTACCCCCAGAGCTCTCTGGGACTAAACCAGCAAAGAAAACGCATGGTGGGACACATGGCTCTAGCTGCATATGTAGCAGAGGATAGCCTAGTTGGTCATCAATGGTAGGAGAGGCCCTTGGTCCTGCAAGGGTTCTATGCCCCAGTATAGGGGAATGCCAGGGCCAGGAAGCAGGAGTGGGTTGGTTGGTGAGTAGGAGGAGGGGCAAAGTGATAGGGGATTTTTGGTGGGGAAACTAGAAAAGGGGACAACATTTGAAATGTAAATAAAAAATATCTAATAAAAAAAATAAAACCACATACTTATGGACATTTGATCTTTGATAAAGAAGACAAGAATATATAGTGGGAAAAACAGCAGCAGTGAAATTGATTCAATCAGAGCCTAGAGTGCTGCGTTGCCAGAGCTGGAGAAGAAACCCAAGGACTTTGAAGGCACCCAGAAGATCATGTGTGGATCCCAGACATTAGAACAAGAAGCTGAAAAGTTGAACTTCCCTTCAATACCCCACCATGTTAGATATGCCAAAGCTGTGGGTTACCTGCTGAAGAAATCTGTTAACAGGGAGTAGAACCAGCCCAAGAAAAATAACTCTGTTCCTGTCATCAAGGCCAGAAGGAGTTGAAGCTCTGAGGAGTAGTTTCATATCAGACATGAAAATGCAAAGTTTGGAGTTTCCTCAGCTGGTTTTGGAACTTGCTTTGTCCAGGATTTCCCCACTATGTTGTTTTCAAATGGTACTATATACCCTGTGATGTTGGATGGATTTTCAAATGGTACTATATACCCTGTGATGTTGGATGGATTTTCAAATGGTACTATATACCCTGTGATGTTGGATGGATTTTCAAATGGTACTATATACCCTGTGATGTTGGATGGATTTTCAAATGGTACTATATACCCTGTGATGTTGGATGGATTTTCAAATCGTACTATATACCCTGTGATGTTGGATGGATTTGACTGCTTTTTGATTTATTTTTCATATGGGATTACAGTTAGTGATTGGCTGAATCACCGAAGAGACTTTGTAAATTAGACCTTTTTTATTAGATATTTTCTTCATTTACATTTCAAATGCTATCCTCAAAGTCCTCTATACCCTTCTCCCACCCTGCTCTCCAACCAACCCACTCCTGCTTCCTGGCCCTGGCATTCCCCTGTACTGGAGCATATAATCTTTGCAAGACCAAGGGCCTCTCCTCCCATTGATGGCTGACTAGGCGATCCTCTGCTACATATGCAACTAGAGACACAGCTCTGGAGGGTACTGGTTAGTTCATATTGTTGTTCCTCCTATAGGGTTGCAGACCCCTTTATCTCCTTGGCTACTTTCTCTAGTTCCTTAAAAATTGGACTTTTAGCCAGGCAATGGTGGCATGTGCCTTTAATCCCAGCACTTAGGAGGCAGAAGCAGGCGGATTTCTGAGTTTGAGGCCAGCCTGGTCTACAGAGTAAGTTCTACGACAGCCAGGACTACACAGAGAAAACCTGTCTTGACCCCCCCCCCCCCAAAAAAAAAAATTGGACTTTTAAACATGTTTGATACAGTGATAGACAATTGGAACCTTAGGAATTTTGACTAAATGTATTTTTCATTATTCTATATTTAGTTATGTCTTCCATAGTCTCCTTATTTGACCAAGCCTATGGGGACCAGAGAATAAAATATGGTATATAAATATGCTTGGCCAAGGGAGTGGCAATATTAGGAGAAATAGCCTTGTTGGAGTAGGTGTGGCTTTTTGGAGATCTTCCTCCTGAGGAGCCTGCCTTCTCTTGTTTCCCTCTGAAACAAAATGTGGAACTCTCAGTTCCTCTAGCATCACAATTATCTTGTTGCCACCATGCTTCTTGCCTTGATGATGATGGACTGAACCTCAGAACATATAACCTATCACCAATTAAATTTTGTGTTGGCCACGGTGACTCTTCATAGCAATGGAAACACTAAGACAAAAATGCCATTTAGATCACAGAAGCTTTTAGGTTTTTTGAGGTCCCATTTACCAATTGTTGATCTTAGAGTCTGAGACATTAGTATTCTATTCAAGAAACTCTTTTCTGTACCAAGGAATTCAAGGATATCCTCCCACTTTCTGTTCTATTAGTGTTTTATGTTGAGGTTTTGATCTACTTGGACTTGAGTTTTATGCAATTTGATGAATATGAATTTATTTGCATTTCTACATGCAGACATCAAGTTAAACCAGCACCATTTATTGAAGATGCTTTGTTATCCATTTTATCCTACTGCCTTCTTTGTCAAAAATCAACTGACAAAAGATGTGTGGATTTATTGTGAGGTCTTTGATTTGATTCCATTGATCAACCTTTCTGCTTTATGCCTATACCATGTAGTTTTTAATAACATTCTGCTGTGGTATAGCTTGAGGTAAGGAAGTCCTCTGGAAGTCCATTTATTGTTCAGGATTGTTTTTGCTGTCCAGGTTTTTTTGTTTTTCCATATGTAGTGGAGAATTGCTCTTTGCATATCTGTAAATAATTGAATTATCTCTGCATGTCTGTAAAATACTGCATTGAAGCTGTATATTGCTTTGAGAAAGATGACCATTTTCACTATGCTAATCCTACTGATCCATAAGAATGGGAAGTCTTTCCATATTCTGATATTTTTTTTCAATTTCTTTCTTTAGTGACTTGAAGCAGTGTCATATATGACTTTCAATTGCTTGGTTAGTATTATACCAAGATATTTTCTATTATTTTGACTACTATAAAGGTTATTTTTTTCTTATTTTCTTATCATTTTTATAAAGGAGGCTTACTTATTTCTTTGAGTTAATTTTATATCTAGCCACTTTGATCAGCTGTGGGAGAATTTTTGGAGTCACTTATATATATATTATCATATTATTTGCAAATAATAATATTTTGATTCCTTCCTTTCCAATTTATATCACCTTTAGCTCCATTTGCTATCTTATTGCTCTAGCTATAACTTCAAAATCTATATTGAATAGATAGGAAGAGACTGGGCAGCCTTTCTCCGCCCCCTCCCAATTTTAGTGGAATTGGTTTAAGTTTCTCTCCATTTAGTTTGATGTTGGCTATTGGTTTGCTGTATAGTGCTTTGATTATATTTAGGTGTGTGCCTTCTATCCCTGATCTCTATAATACTTTTAATATGAAGAGATGTTAGACTTTGTCAAAGGCTTTTCCAGCATCTAATAAGAGGATCATGTGATTTTTTTTTTTCTTTCAGATAGTTTATATGATGGATTACATTGGTGGATTTTCTTATATTGAACCATCCCTGTATCCCTGATATGAAACTTACTTGACCATATTGAATGATGCTTTTGATGTGTTCTTGAGTTTGGCTTGCAAGTATTTTATTGAGTATTTTTGTATCAATGTTCTTAAGAGAATTTTGTCTGAAATTCTCTTTACTTGTTGAGTCTTTGTGAGGTTTAGGTATCAACTTGACTGTGGCTTTAGAGAATGAGCTTGGTATTGTTTCTTCTGTTTCTATTTTGTGGAATAGGTTGAATGGTAATTGTATTCTCTCTCCTTTGCAGGTATGCTAGCATTCTTCATTAAAACCATCTTTGGGGGTGGGATGGGAGACTTTTGATGACTATTTTTGTTTCCTTAGGGGTTAGATTGTTTACACAATTTATCTGATCTTGATTTAACTTTGGTAAGTGGTATCTATCTAGAAAATTGTCCATTTCATTAAGATTTTCCAAATTTGTGGAGTATAAACTTTTGAAATAAGGCCTAATTATTCTTTGAATTTCTTCAGTGTCTGTTCATATATCTCCCTTTCATTTCCGATTCTGTTTATTTGGATTCTGTCTCTGTTTGTTTTGTTTAGTTTGGCAAAGGGTTCCTTTCTTGTTGATTTTCTCATTGAACCAGCTCTGGATTTCATTGCTTCTTTTTACATTTTTCATTTCTAATTGATTTATTTCAGCCCTTATTTTGATTATTTCCTTCCTGCTAATCTTCTTTACTGTGCTTGTGTTTTTTTTTTT
>LR749643.1:101236-192566 GCA_902729485.2 Mus minutoides
TCTGTTTATTTGGATTCTGTCTCTGTTTGTTTTGTTTAGTTTGGCAAAGGGTTCCTTTCTTGTTGATTTTCTCATTGAACCAGCTCTGGATTTCATTGCTTCTTTTTACATTTTTCATTTCTAATTGATTTATTTCAGCCCTTATTTTGATTATTTCCTTCCTGCTAATCTTCTTTACTGTGCTTGTGTTTTTTTTTTTTTCCCCTAGAGCTTTCAGGAGTACTTTTAAATTGTTGGTATGAGAACATCCTAATTAATTTTTGGAGGCACTTATTAACATGAACATTCCTCTTAGCACTACTTTCATTGTGTCCCCAGATATCATTGAGTAGATAGTTGTTCAATTTCAAAAAAATGTAGGCTTTTTGGTGTTTCTGTAGTTGTTGAAGTACAGCTTTAATCCTTGGTAGTTTGAATGAAAGCAAGGCATTATTTCAATTTTCTTGTATTGGTTCAGGCTTGCTTTGTGACTGTCTATATGATCAATTTTGGAGAAGGATCATGAGGTGCTGAGAAAAAGGTATATTCTTTTGTGTTTGCTAGAAATATTCCATAGATGTCTGTTAGGTACATTTCATTCATAATGCCTTTTTATTATTTCTTTGTTTAGTTTTTGTCTGGATGACCTTACACGTGATTAGAATGGAGTATTGAAATCTCCCACTATTAATGTGTGGATTTTGATGTGTATTTTAAGCTTTAGAAATGTGTCTTTTATAAATGTGTATACCGTTGTGTTTGGGGCATAGATGTTCAGAATTGAGATATCATCTTGATAGATTTTTTTTTTCTTTGACAAGTATGAACTGTCCTCTCCTGTCTCTTTTGATTAATTTTGCTTGAAATTCTATTTTATTAAAAGTCAAAATGTCTACAACAGCTTGCTTCTTGGGTCTGTTTTCTTGGGAAACATTTTTCCATCTCTTTACTCTAAGTGATATCTATCTTTATTTCTGAGGTGTGTTTCTTCTATACAGAAGAATGATGGATCCTGGTAATTGACTCCATTGATTTGAGAGATATGAGAGACCAATAACCATTACTTTTTGCTATTTTGAATAATGGTTTGTGTGTGTGTGTGTGTGTGTGTGTGTGTGTGTGTGTGTGTGTGTTTGTATGTGTGCTTCCTTTGTCTTTTCTGACATGGAATTACTTATTTCTTGTGTTTTCTTGGATATAGATGTTTTCCTTGAGTTGGACTTTATTGGAGTTTTATTGAGTTGGACAGTCTTTTCTGTAGGGCTGGATTTGTGGATAAATATTGCATAAATTTGGTTTGTCTTAAGGTATCTGTTTTCTCCAACTATGGTGACTGAGAATTATACAAGGTATCCAGATTGGCACATGTTTTTTTTTTGTTTTTTTTTTTTTTGTGTGTGTGTGTGTGTGTGTGTGTGTGTGTGTGTGTGTGTGTGTGTGTTTTAAGGTTGTAAAAGTCTGTCCGGGTCCTACTTGCGTTTAAAGCCTCTGTTGAGAAGTCAAGTGGAATTCTGATAGGTTTGCCTTTGTATGTTACCTGGCTTTACCGCTTGCCCCTTTTTTGATATACATAAAACTTTATTGACCTTATAAGATCCAGTTCTTGTTCAGGGACATGTGTGCAGGGTATACAGAAGGCCCTACACGATTAAAAATTCTCAGAGAAGTTTCTAGCATTTGTCTTCCTAGATGAGCACTGACTTTGTTTCTCCCACAATGCACAGCTTCATGGGCACTGTGTGTAATCCCAGCACTCAGGAAACTGAGGTAGGAAGATTGAGACTTCGAGACCAGCCTTGCCACACAATGAGTATCTCGTTTGAGAGGACAGTGAGATTAGGTTCTGTGAGCAAGGCTTTAGTGCCACCTCACAAAGGAAGCATTTTCCTTCTGCACAATTTCCCAGAAAAAGTGAAAGCTGAGTCAGCCAGGGAGAAATCAAAAAGGGAGAGATTTTAAAATGCTGTCTTTTGGAGAACTGCTCCAAATATTAAAATTCCTTTGTCCTTAATACTGCACTTAAGAGACAGCCCAGTTCCCAGCCTTGGTCATCAGGCCCTCATCTTCCAGTATAGATCAGTCTCTTATTGGTGTCTGGGTGTTTTTCTGCCCTTAGGAGGTGTCTGTCAGAGGAAAGGGGCTCAAAAGGCCACCCCTCAGACAGTTGTGCTTGGTTTCCAGCTGCCTCTGGAATATATATGGTCAGGGAGATACAGTACTGAGGAGGTGCTTTCTCCATCTCCGTCTGACTGTTCTTGGATACTCCTTCAGTCGGCCTGCACTGGAAGCACAATGTCTGAGGCTGAATTCGGAGTGTTTCCTATCCTGGTGATGACCCAAGCCCGGTGATTAGCTGAGCAGTCGCAGGTGTTGATCCATGATGACCCCCGGAGGACACGCATGTCCTGACCAGCACGTTGGTATGTGCCTTTTGCACTGGTAGCTACCAGAAAACAGGAGGTATCTAGTTTGCTTGCTCTGAGCTCAGGGGAGACAAAGTGCTCAAAGACAAACCCCCAGCCAAATGCCTTGGCTTCAGTCAGGTACTTTTCTCTCTGACAAACTCCCTGAAGTCTTTATTGCTGACTTTATATGTCGATGGCAAACGGTCTTACTGTCACTTCCTGGGCAGGCCCTTCACCATATCTGCTATCCGGAGCATCTGTCCCCATCAGAAATCGACAGCTTGGCAGATGCACCCTGGCAGGATCCTGGGCGTGTTTTAGCTGAAGCTTGGGGCAGGACAGGAGTCATAGCAGCGTCAGAAGAGGGATCAGGGAACCCATGCTGAGGATCCTCTTGACACTTTTAATATTATCTCCTTGTTCTGTAGATTTTGTGTTTTAATTATTATGTCTCAGGAGGATTTTCTTTTCTGTTCAAGACTGATCGATCGATGCTCTGTAAACTCCTTATATGCTTATAGGCAGCTCTTTCTTTAGATTGGGAAAGTATCCTTATGATTTTTGTTGAAAATATTTTTTGGACCTTGGTGTTGAGACACTTTACCTATTATTCTTAGGTTCAGTCTTTTTATGTTATCTCAGATTTTGAAGATGTGCGTGTCAGTAATTTTTATATTTAATATTTTCTTTGACTGATGAAATAATTTCTTCTATTGTACCTTCAATGCCTGAGATTCTTTCTTCTATCTCCTGTATTCTGCTGGTGATGCTTGCATCTGTTGTTACTGTTTTCGACCCTAGGATTCCCTCAGTTTTTGTTTTCTTTATTGCTTCTATTTCCAGTTTCAGATCTTTCACCGTTTTATTTCCTTCACCTATTTACTTGTATTTTTCTATATATCTTTAAGAGGTTTATTGTTTCCTATTTAAAGACCACTACTGATTTGATAACCATCTTCCCATATTTCTTCAAGGGATTTGTTTTCCTCCTCTTTAAAGGTCTCTATCATCTTTTCATGATTGGATTTAAAGTCATTTTCTTTTGTTTCCTTAGTTCTAGATTATCCAGGTCTTAGTAGGATAGCTGCTCTCTGAAGGTGTCATGTTGTCCTGCCTTTTGTTGATTGTGTTCTTTGGAGGGCCTTTATCTATCTGAATGGATTTGGTCCATGGATGGTCCTGTTATAGTAGGTACGGGGAGTGGAGTGGACCTCAATTATTCTAGTATGACAGCCCTTTGATGTGCATCCTTTAGCTGTATGGTTTCAGATCAGTACATTTTTATGGTTCAGGTTCTACAGGTCTGATGAATGTGAAAGAAATGTGACAGGAGAATGAAGACCTGTCAAGCATAATAG
Source organism: Mus minutoides (assembly GCA_902729485.2). NCBI lineage: Eukaryota > Metazoa > Chordata > Mammalia > Rodentia > Muridae > Mus > Mus minutoides. The sequence goes on from LR749643.1 coordinate 104,979, forward strand.
ACTGCTCAGGGTAGCAGGGGATGCCCGAGAAGACTTGAGGAGTGATATCTCTAATCTTTCAGTCCTCTCTTGGTTACCCATCTTTCTGTCCCTATCTAAATACAACAATGTAACTGTTTCTTCATTTCTCAATGTCTGATTTCCTATTTCAAATTCTCTTTGCCCATTCTCAAGACAAAGAAAAAGAAAAGCATCCATAGCTTACAACCCCACATTGTGAACTGCAAACAAATACAGGCCTAAAGTATGACTGTGAAAATATAGGTTACCAAGAAGTGATGTAAACCTCAGCTTCTCTGTAAGGCCATCTTAGGAGTCATGTCAGAAGAAAATGATAATTACACATTGGAAGAGAAAAGGATTAACCCCACATAAAGGAGTAATAAGTCTTCTTCAGCAAGAGGGCAGGCTTGAGTTTTAACCAGTACAGGTGCAATAAGACACATATTTGAGGATAGTTAGAGAGCAGATCTAATATATGGATATGAACAGAAGAATAAAGGTAGACTAAATATCCATTTAACAAATAAATAATGGTGCATACACCACTAGGACTTATGATCTCCTCAGCCACCAACCAGTCATGCATTTCTTCTTGTAGAACAAGTTTTGAATCAACAACAGACACTGATTGGTTAACACTATAACATTAATGTTACAGTTCAATAAATAGGTAGAATGAATCATTATTGTATGTCACATAATTTAAAGCTGGAGGAAATGGTAGATAATTTTTCCTGCTGCAGCATGCACAACATCTTACATTTTCTAGGTCCATTTTCTACTGATAATCTATGTCCTAATTAAGTGATGTGCTCAGCGATAGTGCCTTCTCTTCAAATTGTGATAGATAACTGACAGAAATATCAATATCTTGCATTGTTTTGGGGGGGCCTCTAGTGCTTCCTGGACCAAGAACACAAAATAAAACTTTATACCTGACATTAAGAAATTTGTTTAAACTCACTCAATTTAAAGTTATTATATATAAAAGCTTATAAATATAATACATTCATTATCAATATACCTTCACTTGTATTAACAAATTGTTGATGGTACAATCTTTATGAAACAATTCAGGTAACTCCTACGATTAATAACCCTTTATCTTTAAACTTTAAGTTATTACATTTCCTGATCATATGTAATTCAATTAAATTTTCACTTTGATACAATTCAGTTCTGAATGTAAATAAAATTTATGTTCAGTTTGTCACAAATATTTCAATTTACAATTTAGAGCACTTTCTTTTGGATCCAGGACCTAAACCAAAGTTATAGATGTTATTTATGAATTTCTATCTTTTATCTATAAACCAGATTATTTTTATTTTTTAATTTGATATTTAAAAAATGAACAAATGATTTAGAGAAACAATCTTAAACTCTGCTTCTCAGGATTAGACTCAACTCAAATATTCTTGACCAAAAAAAAAAAAAAAAAAAAAAATCCAATGAGTTGTATGTGCCCATGTTACCGCCTTGCCAGCAAGAATGGAGGTGGACACCAGAATCCTTCTACAAGCACATCTTTATTATATCATGCGGAGGAAGAGGGCGAGCCTAAGATGGGTCCCACTTATATACACCTCAGTGAGACGTGTGTCGTCAGGATTGGCTGACTGCCCATTACCTCAAGTTACACCCCGGGATGGGCGGTGACTTACATGGCGTTGTAACGAGCATATGCGCACTGAACTTGTTTGCTTGTCCCAGGCTGGGGGTGGTGACAGGATGTCTGCGCCATCTTGGAATGGCGGCAGAACCAGCTAGGGCGTGGCTCTCTACAATAAGTGATATGGGATTTTCCTCAATGTACTGTGGTAATGAGGGATGTGGTAGAGGTGATTATTATGTCTTCATGGATAGAGAGTAGAGACAGTAGGAAAAGTAATCATGTTCTATGTGAAACTTTCAAAGCTATGACCAAGGTCACCTACTACCTATATTATGTCTACTCCAACAGTTTTCAGAACCTCCTAAGTAATACCAACTGCAAGAGGAACATTTTATATCAAACCCAAACTTTCTACCCTTTGTTCCAAATGCTCATAACTGTTTCTTGATGCAAAATTTGTTAAGCCCAACCTGAAGACGTATCAGAGGCTTAACAGTTCCAACAATGTTAAAATGTTAAGACAGAAGACTTTCTTAAGATTCAAGGACCTAACAGGGCAACTTACTTTTGAACAGTTAAAAAGAATATTTGGTCATCCTAAAATGCAGTAGTGCAGAGTAGTGTCCCCATTCAAGAGGAAAAATGAAATAGTAGAATTAAGGGAAGCAAGAGCAGTAATCATCACAGGACACGAAGCTTTATAACTCTGACATATCTGAAACACATTGCGTTGTAAAGAGGTGCATGTACATGTTGGCTAATCCTATTGCTATGAACTTACATGTAAGTCACACATGCTCTTTCTTTTGAATTGGCTTTGTCCCTTCCATTAGCTTCACTCAAAGTACATTTATATCTCTAAAATCTTAGCTTTGGAGTTCAGCTTAGTCATCATCCACATGCTTATATGTGTCACCACTTTAAAGATGCTAGTCAAGATCTTCCCCCTGGGCACAATGCTTGGCCTTTCAGTTGACTTCCCCCCTCCACTGGTTGATTCTTTCACAATCTGTAGATTTTGAATCTATATTCCTTAAACATTGATATCATATGGTTAAAAACCAGTTATGTCAATAGGTAGAATAGTAACTGAGCCTGTTTGGAACATTCTGTAACTTATTGAATGAATAAATGCTAGAACTTACTTCCTTTGGTGGAACTGTGGATACAGGGTATTCTGAAGCTCTTGTTATAAAACCAAGCTTTCAAATTAATTAAAACATTCACAGATTTTATAGAGGAATATTTCAGGTTTCACCAATTTCTTTTATTTTTTATGGATATATATATATATATATATATATATATATATATATATATCTGTTCCTGGTTCACCCTGCCGCTAGAAACCCCTATCACACCTTCCCTCCACCTGCTTCTATGAGGGTATTCCTCCACCCACCACCCACACCCACCTACCCACCATCAGTTCCCCTACACGGGGGCATCTATTGAGCCTTCATAGGACTAAGGACCTCTCCTCTCATTGATACATGACAAGTCCATCCTCTGCCATGTATGTAGCTGGAGCAACAAATGCTGCCCCTTTGTTGATGACCAATTTCTGCATAAATACATTTCAGCATAAATTTTTTGTCTTCCTGACAATATGAATCTATGTTATACTGAAATTTCCTCTATCAAATCAATTATTTCTTTACTTTTAAAATCAACTCACTCAATGTGTTAGGTCTTAGATAAAATATAGAGATTTTGTTTTTGTTTTTTTGTTGTTGTTTTTCTGTAATGGCTCTTAGGTCAGTTTCTAATAAAGCCTTCATTCTGATATGGTATCTCATTCTTTTTGTCAGTCAGGGTTTCTTAATATCCACAAGAATCACCAATCAAATTGCAAGGCAGTTTAGGCTTTCTCCAGCCTCTTGCTTAAAGTGCTCCAAAACCAAGCCCCCTTGTAAACCAGTTGTAAAGACCAAGTTCAGTTACCATAATGGCCCTACATTTCAAGTATCAACTTTTAGGATACATCCCTTTTGGTTTTGACAAAACAATTTTAAACAAGGAATGGTTTCATCTACATCATTGTTTCTGAGGGTTAAATTTCATGGCATCGTGGATTCATGCATTCAGAACAAACTTCCCAGTGGTCAAACAAATACCAGAGAGACTCCAGTAATCAGGGAAATGCAAATAAAAAGACCCTGAGATTCCACTTCATACCAGTCAGAGTGATTAAGACCAAAAACTCAGGTGACAGCAGATGCTGGTGAGGATGTGGAAAAGGAGAAATACTCTCCATTGCTGGTGAAATTGCAAGCTGGTACAACCACTCTGGAAATCGATCTGGTGATTTCTCAGAAAAATTGGACATAGTCCTACCTGAGGACCCAAGTATACCACTCCTGGGCATATATCCAGAAGATGCTCCAACATGTAGTAAGGAACATGTTCCACTATGTTCATAGTAGCCATATTTATAACAGCCAGAAGCTGAAAATAACCTAGATGTCCCTCCACAGAGAAATGGATATAGAAAATGTGGTACATTTACACAATGGTTTACTACTTAGGTATTAAAAATATAGACTTCATGAAATTCACAGGCAAATAGATTGATATAGAATATATCTTCCTGGGTAAGATAACCCAGTCACAAAAGAAAGCACATGGTATGTACTTAATGATAAGTGGATATTAGGCAAAAAGCTCAAAATATCCATGATAAAACTCACAGACCCTATGAAGTTCAAAAAGAAGTAAGACCAAAGTGTGGATGCTTCATTCCTACTTAGAAGGGAGAATAAAGTAAGCATGGCAGGTAGTGGGTGGGAGGGACTTTGAAGGAAGAGAGGGAGGGGGAGGGAGGTAGTAGGATCAGATATGGGAGGAGACAGGAGAAAAGTACAGAGGGTCAGGAAAATGAAGTAGCAATTCTATCAATTTTCTATTCTATTTTAGTTAATATTAACAGTTGATCATATACTAGATTTCATTTTCAGCTGTTTCTATATTTTATTTTTTTTTATCACCCATCTCCTTTTCCAAACATTGTGTACATTGGGTTATTTGAACATAGCATATGTTAGTATCCCATGTTAACTCAACCAGGACCAGAAATAAAAAAAGCAAAAGAAACGTTTGTGCTCACAATTTATAGGGACAATTTGTTAGAAATTTTCAGAAAAGCAAATAAAAATTATCAAAAGTCCAATACTGATAGAATATATTTGCTCTCATATATATTATGAATAAAATTCTTACTGAAATATAGGAGAAGAAAGTCCATTAAGTGCCCCTTCCTGAGATTTGCTCAGGGTTAATAAAATCTAGTTTCAAACTGACATTCTCCTTTTTTTGTGTTGTTTCTTTTTTTCTCTTTGGCATTCTTATTAGATGATAATAACTGCAACTCAGGGAATGTCCACATATGATTCACTAAAACTGAACAATAAGAATAGAGAAACCAGAAATAAATAATAGTATTAAATGCCATTTAATTTATTGTCAATTTCCTCTGGAGTTTTCGTGAAGGTCTTTGGAAGAAATTCAGCCCTTTGAAGAGTTATGGTGTTTGCTAAATCCCATAGTGATGTTCACAAGTAGTTCATATGCACAAAAAAACTGTTCAAACTTCTATTCTTTTTCAGCTCTCAAGTTAAATCTAATTTCTATCACAATTTAAGTTTGCCTTTTCTCATTTCTCTCCCAACTCTTAGTGATGTTTCTATGTTCTCAAAATTGTAAAAAACCAACCAACCAAATAATGCCACCATCCACAAATAGTACAATAAACTTACAGAGGAGAAACTGCCAGCTACCAAGAGTGCTTTCTATGCAAGTAATTGATTATAAAAAGAGTTATGAGGACTTGTCTGACACATAATTAATATCATATGATTAAATGCAATGAGACGTGATATGATATCAAATTAACATATGATAAATGTTACATATGACACTATCTGGGAGAACAGCAGTAGGTAACATGGTAGCACACTTATTGTCTAATGTTTCTTTATGTCTCATCCCATTCACTGTTTGAAGTGGAAATTTCTGGTTTCTTCATAGACTCAGGTGTGTCATGTGATGTTTTTGTGGAAAGTGCCTTATGAGTGGATATTTTTGCTGAAGTAGACACATGGAAGGATGTTTTACTCAGAACATATGGTGATTTTTCTGGAGGCATATGATGTTTTGCTAGAGTGGATGCTTGAGAAAAACCCATGATATTTGGAAAGGATATAAATATAGCCAAAAGAAAAGAGGATGATGCTGGATGGAATCGGTATGCCTTGTCATTCTTTGCCATTCATCATTGGTATTTGCTGATGCTGGGCTTGGCTGACAAAGCTGGTTGGTACTGGTACACCTTATCCTTCCTTGTTGGTCATCATTTGTTGCACCACAAAAACAAAAACAAAAACCCTGGTGGTGTTCTGGCTGCTACTTGACACTTCTGTGGACTCAAGCCAATTGGTAGGACCTTGCAGTTTCTTCTGGAGATACTTGCCATTGCTGATTTGAGGATAGTATTTGTCTGTAGATCTAACCTCCACTGCTGATTTGTGTGAACTGAACTGCTGATATTCTGACAGTGCAGATTGGATTTGCTTCAAAAAAGTTTTTCTAAACAGATCCACATGGTCCCTTGCTCTATTAAACTTTCCTTTCTACTACCTCTGGTGGGTAGTGAGCTAAAAATAAGTTAAAGAATTTAAAAGGGTCTGGGTTTTGTCAGAGAAGATGCACCTAACCCTCAAGAGACTGCAGACCCCAGGGAGTGGAGAGGTCTGTTGTGTGGGAGTTGGGATGGGTGGGAACATCCCTGTGGAGATGAGGGGGAAGGATGTATGGGATATGCAAGAGTCAGAGGGGACAACCAGGAGAGGGATAAAATTTGGACTGTAAAAAAAAAAGAGATTATTTTTTTTTAAAAGAGCTCTTACTAAAAGTAGGTTTTTAAAAATCTAAGCTACAAGTATCTCCTTTTGTCACTTGGCATACCCCCCCGACCCCCCGCTTCAGGCCAAGCATTATTCTTTCCTCACAAGACATCAATATGACTTGAGGAATTATACCATTTGTGGTTTTGTTTCTGTATCTGTGCTCAGTGTTTTCATAGTTTCATGAATCATTGTATACATCAATATTTGATAGCTTTTTATATTATTATACATTATTTCATATTTTGAATATAACTTTCAAAAACATTTTCCTCTTGAGGCACATTGGCTCCCTTCCTGATGTTAGCCATTATAAACAGTTACAGCTGTACTAAGTTCCTATGTGAACGTATAAAAAGTATCATTAATAGTATCAGGGTTGAGCACCCTCTCATGGCATGAGTCTCAAGCTGGGCCTGTCCATGGGAGGCCATCCCCTCAATTTCTGCTCTATCTGTACTCCTGCACATCTTGTAGGCAGCACAAGTTGTGAGTCAAAGGTTTTGTGGCTGGGTTGATGTCTCAATCTCTTCAGTGGAAGTCTTTCTTGGTTTTACGAGATGGTTATTTCAGGTTCTACATTCCCCATTGCCAGGAGTCTTAGTTAAGGTCAGCCTCATACATTCCTGAAAATGTTCATTGTGCTAGGTTTCTAGCTTTTCCCAAAGATGACAACCCCCACTTCAATGGTCTCTCCCATTACTCTTCCCTGTGTAATCTCCCCACCTCTTCCTTCCTGTTTCCATCCACTCCATATCCCCGATACAGTCCCCTCCTTTCATCTACCCAGGATTTCTATACCATATCCCCTTCTCAGTGAATCAAGCTCCCCACCCTACATTGGTCTCTCCTTGTTACTTAGTTTCTTTGGAATATAGCATAGGTATCCTGTACTTTGTGCTAATATAAACTTATAAGTGAAGGCATACCCTGTTTTCCTTTCTAGGATTGGATTACTTCATTCAGGGTGATCTTTTATAGTTCCATCTACTTACCTTCCGATTTCATGTTAGAGAGGCTTCACCCTACAGCAAATGCAAACAGATAAAGAAATCCACAGCCAAACATTAGGCAGAGCTTGGAGAATCATGTGGAAGAGGGGGAAGAAGGAATGAACAAAACCAGAGTGGCCAATGACACTACAGGAAAACCTTTAAATCAACTAATTTGTGTCCTTATGGACAGATATTGAATTGCATACCAGAGAGCATGAATGAGACATATGTAGGCCATTTTCACATAAACAACAGTTGTGCAGCTTGGTTTTCATGTGAGATTCCTAACAATGGAAATAGGGGCTCTCTTGGACAGTGCTGCCTACCTTAGCATCAGATTCTATAACTGGCTCCCTTTTCTTAGTATTAAGGGAAGGGTGTGGTTGTGGGGATGATGGCAGATGAGAGGGTGGGACTGGGAAGTTAGAAGGAAAAGGAAGCTTAGACCAGGATGAAAAATAAATAAATAATTTAATTAGTTCTAATAAAAATAAAATGAACAGTTACAGCAAACACAGATAGTGATATTCATATATACACATATTCTTATTTCTCTTGAGAGCATATTTGAATATGGAAAACATGTACATTTGGTAGAATTACACTCACTTTCACAAAACTTCTCAAATTCTTTCAAAAATATTAGACTACACTATACATCCACGAACAATACATGAGAGTGAGAGATTTCTTATGTATTTGTCAGAAACTGTTCTGGTGAGTATGTCTAAAGTTTTATCTATTCTCCAGAACATTCTTATAATGCATAGCCTTAAGAAGTTTCTTGTTGCATTCAAATTTGCACTCAATAATAAGGGATGACTTGATGATATTTTTATGAGCTTCATGTTTTGAAGGCCTGCTTGGATTTTTCGTATTTATCTTACAATTTCATATGTTTGTTCTCCATCTTCAAATCTGAGAAAATTTTATAAAGTTGACATGAGTTAATAAATATTCATTTGCTCCCGTGTCTTGTAATTTTATCTTCTTAAATTCATGAGTATTTGAACATAAATGTGGAGGTCAGCAGAAAACTATGGATTGTACTCCTCCATCACTTTATAATTTATTTGTTGAGGCATGATCCATTTTGAATCAGGAGAATATTGAGTTTGCCTACCCTGCTTGTATTTGTCATCCCAGTGCCTTGACCATTTGAGCTCTAGAATTACAGGCAAGTTTCTAGCTCACTGCTTTTTAGTTGGAATTTAGGAAGCTGGACTTTGTTCCTTGCAGGGAAATTATTTTATCCAGTGGACAATCTCCCTAGCTTTCATATGTTTTTGTTGTGCTAGTTGTTGTTGTATTATAATTCTTTATCTGAAAGCTCCAGAATTATGATACACAGTCCTCACAGTGAATGAACTTAACTTATTTTTAATTTTATTAAGAAAATTTGATTTTTTAAAATCAATGGATTTTAATGGCATGTTTTTATTTATATAATCATAATCAAAGTGTGCATATTATTCTTAGTTCCTAATTTTCATATTTGAAAGTAAGCATTACATTTTTGTTAAATTAGGTTCTCAAAGTGTAGTCCTTCCTCCCTCATCAAAGGAACTTCTTTCTACAAAAGAAGGGAGCTATTACAAAAAACAACTTCTGGTCAAAACACAGAGAACAACTGTCTATACCCATAGCTAGATGCTGCATCTAAAACACAGCTAAGGCTCACTAAAATTACAAAAGAGAGTGATTAAGATTATAAGAGACAATGGACAAGGATGTCTTCTTCTATAATATTTGTTTTCTATAAACTATGGTGAAATTTCAACCATATAGTCAATTAAGCAAGTCACACACACATTGAAAATACCAGTTGGCATGCTAGTGCAGGTTGATAAATGATACAGGATGCCCATCCTAAATAAAGAGTTATAGACGAAATGACTGATGAGATAAAAAATAGTCTTGGGATAATTCCCTTGATACATTATCCAATCCCAAATCATATATCCCAAGAAAACACATATATGTATGAGAAACACTAATGGATTCATTATATTACACACACACACACACACACACACACACACACACACACACACTCTTACACATGCACACACACAAACACACACACACACACACACAGAGAGAGAGAGAGAATCATTAGCAAGAAAGTTAAATTATATTAAAATATTAATCATTCAAAATAATTTGTTATTAGTTAAGTTTGTATCATTTAAAAATGCTATGACATTGGTTAGATCACCTGATTCATTAAGGTTTGATTTTTCTATTCTAGTAAGCAAGGAAACAAACATTTTCAATTATCTATGTTTAAAACTGTATTACTTTTTGAACCAAACTCGTTTTCATAAATTAGGAAAAATAACATCGTTGCATATTCAGCCTTTTATGTTAAGAATTTTTGAAGAAAACAACCATGACATCCAGGACCTCTTGATAGGCAAAGCGCCTGTTAATCCATTCTGCTTAGTCCATTTCTGGTTTAATCTGTCAAAGGACCACTTCATTACTAATGATTTGTGTTCTCACTAAAGTGCATTCATGCTTAGAATATTGCTATGATGTATTGACAGAGAATATTATGCTGTAGGCATGCTAATTGAAACTCTTTATACCACAGTTAAGTAAAACAAAAAATTGGTTATAGCCAGCATAGTAATATGACCAATAAAATTTTCCTTCTATAGCTGGCCTTTAAATTCATGCTATAAATAAAATATAATAGAAGTTGGGAAATTATCTCTATAACACACTAAAAGGGAATTTTCAATGAATAATTTTATAACTTCACTGCTACTTTGGAATATATTTTTACTTAGACCCATACTTCAGTAACAATATAAAGAAATGGATAGTTCAGTGTTCTCAATTAACATATTTATAATAAATTGGAACATAAGACAAGTACATATATTTTGAATAAATAATTTATATATATATATATAATATATATGATGTAATTGTAAAAAATATATAAATAATTTCATAAAGAGAAAGTGGAATAAAAGTTTTGCAGTTATATAAGCAAGTTGCAAAATGAGCCTTCTAGGGATGTCGCTGAGGAGGATCTGAGGGAGTAAAGTGCAATACTCACTTTATCAAGTCAGTTGAGAAAACATGAACACAGAGGATGCATACTGAGGTCTAGAAAAAAACAACCCCTCAAAGGCCTACTTTGGTAATTTACTAGTGGGAAAATAAGGGGAGAAACTAAAGTGAACATAAGAAAATGGCACATAGAAAAATGCAAATTTTGATGTATTCAATTTCTGGCAAGTGGAAGCCTGTGAATGTTCATGCTTAGGTCTCAGATGTAAAGAAAGGTGAGACTCACATATGTGGATTATTTTTCTACTGATATTTTCAAAGAAGTCTATGGACATGATGCTTCTATAGCAATCAAGTACAATAATTTGTAAATTATGCAGGAAGAATAGATTAATAATATCTGTTCGTGATTGTAGCTAAAATGATGAGGTTTATAATAAAATACTCCAGAATAAGTAACCATTTAAAACAAGACTGAAAGAATAAGAGTACTGAGGATGTTGAAATCTGATTACAGTAAAAAATGAAGATAGAGGATGACCACACAAGCAACCCCATTGCATGAGGACACTAAAATTAGTTTTCTAACTTTCAAAGTAAAACAAATATAACTTTATTGGTTTATTAAATAGAGAAATACACTTTCCTCACCAGCATTTACTAACAAGAGGAATGGAGAAATATATAGACCAATATAAAGTATATTCCTTCTATCTTGCATATAAAGCTAAACACAAAGTTTCAATTTACAGACAGTAACAGGAATAAATACCTTGAGATAATTTTGCACATAATTTCCACTATAATTGGTAAATGAAGTTCAGAGGACTAAAACATATTTCTTCAAAGAATTTTAAAAGAAGTTTCATACTGACACAAGACTGTAAACTTTTACTTTAGGAAGCAGCAGAAGAAGGATCAGGAGTTTAAAGTTACCGTTAGCTACATTGTTTGCCAAATGCCAGGCTAGAAGATGTGAAGCCCTCTGCCACACACACACACACACACACACACACACACACACACACACACACACACACACACGTGTGTTAGAGTAATTTAGGTATTTAAATGTATAACCACAGGGAGAAATTTGATGTAAGATTGCTGTTAAGCAACAGAAAACAACCAATTAGCTGGAATGTCTCATGTAACTGAAGTCCCACATAAGGAAATTATCTCAAGCAGAAAAGACATCAGAAAGAAGTAACTGAGCTGAGACAGGGAGCAGTTCTATGTGCATGCGGTGTTTGAATACCACAACTAAGAAGTTAAGCTTCTCTCCTGCAACGAAGTGGAAAAGTAGGCAGCATAAATTTATATTTGTCGGTGTTATTCTTTAAACTTTTATACATAGGTTAAAGACACATTGCTTTGAAATTCATTTCTCAGCTTTTGAGGGATTAATAATTTTTCTGTGTTGATTTGGACACAGAATAGAAACCACAAGGTTTAGAAGAATCTCTAACTTTCTCCACACATAGTTTCCATACAATTGAAACCTTTGCAAAACTCCCAAATAGATCAGATACATTTGTTAATGAATTCATGACTCAACTTGATTGCTTGTAATTTGTGAGGTAATTCTTAGTACTGACCCTCATATGTGGACATGTTTTGTTCCTTGACAGTGAGACAAATTTTAGGTTGTCTGTTCTTGTCAACTTTGTATAACTGACTCATAAAGAAAAATATCATCTCTTGCCTCACAAATTTAGAGCTTTCAAATCATAGTCAGAATCTAGGTTCAAATCATAGAACTCAAGCTTGAAGAAGAGAACAAATATCTTGTGACATCCACATGAGTGCCATGAAGCGACCCCTGGTTTCATTACAATGTGCATGCACATGTGTTCATGCACAAACACAAATTAATCATCATCATCATTGGTCATTGTCGTCGTCGTGATCATCATCATCAGCATCTTGGCTTAGTAGCTCACATCTTTGATCCCAGTATTTTAGAAGCAGTCAGGCAGATCTCTATTGATTTGAGGCCAAATTGGCCAACATATAAGTTCCAAGCAATTCATACCTACATAATTAAACCTTGTTTAAACAAAATAAAAGATGAATCAACAACAACAACAACAAAATGATGGGTTGATCCTGATATAGCTGTCTCTTGATAGGTTCCAACAGTGCCTAAAAAATACAGGGGTGGATGCCCGAAGCCTACCATAGGACTGAACACAGGGTCCTCCAATGGAGGAGCTAGAGAAAGGACCCAAGGATTTGAAGGGTTTGCAGCCCCATAGGAGGAACAATATAAATCAATCAGTAACCCGTAGAACTCTAAGAGACTAAACCACCAACCGAAGAGTACACTTGGAGGGACTCCTGGCTCCAGCTGCAAATGTAGCAGAGGATAGTCTTGTCTGTCATCAATGGGAACAGAGGCCCTTGGTCCTCTGAAGGTTCTATACCCTAGTATAGGGAAATAGCAGGGCCAGGAATTGAGAGTGGGTGGGCTGGTAAGCAAGGGAAGGGGAGAGGGAATAGGGGATTTTCCGAGGGGAAACCAGGAAAGGGAATAACATTTGAAACATAAATAAAGAAAATATATAATAAAATGTTGGAAAAAATAAAATAAAATAAAATAAAATAAAATGGAAATAAGAAATATACATTTTAATTTCATGTGTAAATCTGAAATGTGAAAATTCATGTAAATTTTCTAACAAAAATGTCAGAAGCCATTAATCACTTCTGATATTACATATTATGGTAAATGTGTTATGTTGATACAGAACATAATTTAAAATTCATCTCTATAGTTAAATTTATATAATTTCAAATATTTAAAATAGAAATTATGAATTTTGTAAATTAATAAAAAATATTCATATTAGTTTCATGAATTTTTCATTAGCATACTTATCAATTTTTTGCATTTATGATACAGTGTTAACATTTACTTTTATTCACTTATACTTCACGTAATATCACTTTCTTAAATTGATTCTTTTAATTTACTGCTATTTATTTTATCTAGGATTTGGTGTTAATTTCTTATTTGCTTTTCTAGTTTCACTAACACAAGATTTCTAATATACCTTATTATGATTTATTAACGTACTCAAACAAATGCATAAATACCTAATGTACATCAGGTTTTCTATCAATAGCACCTCTGACTAAGTACTGTAAAGTATTGATCACTTTGTAATTCTTTCTCTATCAGTATTATTCTGGATGTATTTTCCCATTGCAAGGATTTTTGGAAATGTTCTACATTATCCAAACTTTTAAGTATTAAAATATCATTAATATCTGGTTTCATGATCTTGGGTGCAAACTAGGTGGATGGTCCCACAGTCTCCAGAGGATTCTTCATGCTGCAGGCACCCTAGCACACCCAGGATCGTGGGATCACTGGGTGTGGAATGAAACCTCTGTTCCACAACAAACCTGAGGGGCTTGTGCCAGCAGGAACAGAGACACAGGAAACCCACCTGACTGCTGGGGTTCACTCCAGTCAGCGCCAGCCCCTCAGCACCTTGGGCAGGAACTCAGCTATAGTCCCATGGTCCCCAGGGACTTTCCACACTGGAGGTGCCCTAGCACACCCAGAATCTCAGGATCACTGAGGAGTCAGCCTCCAGAGAGGGCTCTGACCTCAAGCTTCAGATGAGAGTACCATCTTGTATCCTGGGTAACTCAGAGACCAGTCCATGCACGAGAGCAGGTGGACTGTAGAAGCAACAGAGCTTCTTAGACAAGGTCCATTTGGGCCTTCATCTTTATCCAGGAGGTGGATCTGAGCTCCAGATGTCTGTGCACCTTCCCTGCAAGAGGAGAAATTTCCTGCAGAGAGTGCTCTGATCACTGGGACTCAGGAGAGAGTTGGACTCCATGGAGTGCTGACAGAGGCTAACAGAATCACAGGAGGAACAAGTTCCATCCAGAGACAGCTAGAGCATCTAACACCAGAGATTACCAGATGGTGAAATGAACATGAAAGAATCTTACTAACATAAAGAAAGACTAGACTGCATCATCAGGACCCAGTAATCCCACCACAGTGAGTCCTGGATACCCCAACACATCCAAAAAGCAAGAAATGGATTAAAAATCATATCTCGTTATGCTGGTAGAGGATTTTTAAGAGGGGCATTAATAATTCACTTAAAGAAATACAGGAGAGCACTGCTAAACAGGTAGAAGTCCTTAAAGAGGAAGCACAAAAATCCTTCCAAGAATTATGGGAAAAATACTGCTAAACAGATAGAAGCCCTTAAAGATGAAACACAAAAATCCCTTAAATAATTACAGGAAAAAATAACCAAACAGGAGATGGAATTGAACAAAACCACCCAAGATCTAAAAATGGGAATAGAAACAATACAGAAAATCCAAAGGAAGACAACTCTGGAGATAGAAACCCTAGAAAAGAAATGAGGAACTATAGATATGAGCATCATCAACAGAATACAAGTGATGGAAGAGAGAATCTCAGGTGCAGAAGATTCCATGGAAAACATGGACACAATAATCAAAGAAAATGCAAAATGCAAAAAAATCCTAATTCAAGACATCCAGGAAATCCAGTACACAATTAGAAGACCGAACCTACAGATAATAGGTATAGATGAGAATGAAGCGCTTCAAATTAAAGGGCCAGTAAAGATATTCAACAAAATTATAGAAGAAAACTTCCATAACCTAAAATAAAGAGATGCCTATGGACATACAAGAAGCCTACAGAACTCCAAATACACTGGACCAGAAAAGAAATTCCTCCCAACACCTAATAATCAGAACAACAAATACACCAAATAAAGATAGAATATTAAAAGCAGTAAAGAAAAAGGTCAAGTAACATGTAAAGGCAGACCTATTAGAATTACACCAGACATGTCACTAAAGACTATGAAAGCCAGAAGATCCTGGACAGATGTCGTACAGACCCTAGGAGAAAAGAAATGCCAGAACAGGCTACTATACCAGCAAAACATTCAATTACCATAGATGGAGACACAAAAGTATTCCATGACAAAACGAAATTCATACAATATCTTTCAAAGAATCCAGCCCTTCAAGGATAATAAAGGGAAACTCCAACATAAGCAGTGAAATTATAACCTAGAAAAGCAAGAAAGTGATCCTTCAATAAACCTAAAAGAAGATAGTCTCAAGAACAAAATCCCAACTCTAACAATAAAAATAACAGGAAGCAACAATTACTTTTCCTTAATATCTCTTAGTATCGATGGACTCAATTCCCCAATAAAAAGACATAGACTAACAGATTGTCTACATAAAGAGGACCCAAAATTTTGCTGCACACAGGAAACACACCTCAGTGACAAAGACAGCTACTACTTCCTATTAAAAGGCTGGAAAACAATTTTCTAAACAAATGGTATGAAGAAACAAGCTGGAGTAGCCATTCTAATATCGAATAAAATCGACTTCCAACCCTAAACAAATAGAAGCAGTAATTAATAGTCTCCCAAAAATGACAAGGAAGGGCACTTCATACTCATCAAATTGAAAATCTTACAAGAGGAACTTTCAATTATGAACAACTATGCTCCAAATGCAAGGGCAGCCACATTCATTAAAGAAACTTGAGTAAAGCTCAAAGCACACATTGCACCACACACAATAATAGTGGGAGATTTCAACACCCCTATCTCATCAATGGACAATTCCTGGAAACAGAAAATAAACAGAAATGCATTGACACTAACAGATGTTATGAAAGAAATGTATTTAACAGATATCTACAGAACATTTTATCATAAAACAAAACAATATACTTTCTTCTCAGCACTTCATGGTACATTCTCCAAAATTGACCATATATCTGGTCACAAAAGAGGTCTCAACAAAGACAAAAATATTGAAATTATCCCATTCATCCTATCAGATGACCACAGATTAAGGTTGATCTTCAATAACATAAATAATAGAAAGAATAATAGAAAGCCACAATTCACATGGAACCTGAACAACACTCTACTCAATGATAACTTGGTCAAGGAAGAAATAAAGAGATTAAAGACTTTTTAGAGTTTAATGAAAATGAAGCCACAACATACTCAAATTGTGTATGGGAAACAATTAAAGCATCCCTAAGAAGAAAAGTCATAGCTCTGAGTGCTGTCAAAAAGAAATTAAAGAGAGCATACACTAGAAGCTTAACAGCACACATAAAAGCTATAGAATAAAAGGAAGCAAATTCATCCAAGAGGAGTAGACTGCAGAAAATAATCAAACTTAGGGCTGAAATCAACCAAGTGGAAACAAAAAGAACTATACAAAAACAATCAACCAAACCAGGAACTGGTTCTTTGAGAAAATCAAAAAGATAGATAAACACTTAGCCCGACTAACTAGAGGGCACAGGGACAGCATCCTAATTAACAAAATCAGAAATGAAAAAAGAGACATACCAACAACCTGAAGAAATCTAAAACATCATTAGATTCTACTACAAAAGGCTATACTCGACAAAACAGGAAAACCTCGATGAAATAGGCAAGTTCCTAGAAAGATACCAGGTCACAAAGTTAAATCAGGATCAGATTATTGACCCAAACACTTCTATATCCTCTAAACAAATAGAAGCAGTCATTAATAGTCTCCCAAACAAAAAGAGCTCAGGCCCAGATGCTTTTACTGCAGAGTTCTATCAGACCTAAAAGAAGATCTAATTCCAATTCTCCTCAAACTGTTCCACAAAATAGAAACAGAATGTACTTTACCCAATTCATTCTATGAATCCACAGTTACTCTGATACCTAAATCACATAAAGACCCAACAAAGAAAGAGAGTTTTAGAACAATTTCCTTTATGAATTCGATGAAAATACTGAATAGAATTCTTGCAAACAGAATCCAAGAACACATGAAAACAATCATCCATCATGATCAAGTAGGCTTCATCCCAGGGATGCAGGGATCATTTAATATATGGAAATCCATCAACAAAATCCACTATATAAACAAACTCAGAGAAAATAACCACATGATCATCTAATTAGATGCTGAGAAATCATTTGACAAAATCCAACAACCATTCATGATAAAAGTCTTGGAAATATCAGGAATTGAAGGCCCATACCTAAACATAATAAAAGCAATCTACAGCAAACCAGTAGCCAACATCAAACTAAATGGAGAGAAATTTGAAGCAATCCCACTAAAATCAGGAAGTAGAAAAGGCTGCCTACTTTCTCCCTACCTACTCAATATAGTGCTTGAAATCCTAGCCAAAGCAATTTGGCAACAAAAGGAAATCAAGTGGATAAAAATTGGAAAGGAAGAAGTCAAAATATCACTATGTGCAGATGATAAGATAGTATATATATATGTGCCCATAAAAATTCCACCACAGAACTCCTAAACATGATAACCATCTTCAGTGCAGCATCTGGATATAAATTTTACTCAAACAAATCAGTGGCCTTTCTCTATGCAAAGGATAAACAGGCTGAGAAAGAAATTTAGGAAACAACACCCTTCACAATAGTCAAAATAATATAAAATACCTTGATGTGACTCTAACTAAGCAAGTGAAAGATCTGTATGATAAGAACTTCAAGACTTTAGAAAGAAATCAAAGATCTCAGAAGATGGAAAGATCTCCCATGCTCATGGATTGGCAGGATTAATATAGTCAAAATGGCTATCCTGCCAAAAGCAATCTACAGATTCAATGCAATCCCCATCAAAATTCCAACTCAATTTTTCACTGAGATAAAAAGGGCAATTTGCAAATTCATCTGGAATAACAAAAAACCTAAGATAGCAAAAACTATTCTCAACAATAAAAGAACCTCTGGTGGAATCACCATGAGGTATCTCATGCTGTACTACAGAACAATCGTTATAAAAACTGTGTGGTACTGGTACAGCTTCAGACAGGTAGATTAATGGAATAGATAGAAGACCCAGAAATGAATCCACACACCTATGGTCACCTTATCTTTGACAAGGGAGCTGAAACCATCCAGTGAAAAAAAGACAGCATTTTCAACAAATAGTGCTGGCTCAACTAGCAATTATCATGTAGTAGAATGTGAATTGATCCATTCTTATCTCCTTGTACAAAGCTCAAGTCTAAGTGTAACTTCACATAAAACAAGAGACACTAAAACTTATACAGCAGAAAGTGGGGAAAAGCTGTGAAGATATGGGCACAGGGGAGAAATTCCTGAACAGAACAGCAATGGATTGTGCTGTAGGATCAAGTATAGCCAAAAGGGACCTCATAAAATTACAAGAGTTCTGTAAGGCAAAAGACACTGTCAATAAGATAAAAAGGCCACCAACAGATTGGGAAAGGATCTTTACCAATTCTCAATCTAACAGGTGACTAATATGCCATATATACAAAGAATTCAAGAAGTTGGGCTCCAGAAAATCAAATAACCCCATTAAAAAATGGCATACAAAGCTAAACAAAGAATTCTCAACTGAGGAATACCAAAAGGCTGAGAAGCACCTGAAAAAATGTTGAACATCCTTAATCATCAGCAAAATGCAAATTAAAACAACCATGAGATTCCACCTCAAAGCAGTCAGAATGGTTAAGATAAAAAATTAAGGCGACAGCAGATGCTAGCAAGGATATGGATAAAGAAAAATACTTCCCCATTGCTGGTGGGATTGCAAGCCAGTACAACAATTCTGGAAATCAGTTTGGGGGTTCCTCAGGATACAGCAATACCACTCCTGGGCATATACCCAGAAGATGCTCCAACATGTAATAAAGACACATGCTCCATTATGTTCATAGCAGCCTCATTTATAATAGACAGAAGCTGGAAAGAACCCAGATGTCTCTCCACATAGGAATAGATATAGAAAATTTGGGACATTTACACAATGGAGTACTACTCAGCAATTAAAAACAATGTATTTATGAAATTCTTAGGCAAATGGATGGATCTCCACAATATCATCCCGAGTGAGGTAACCCAATCACAAAAGAACTCACATGATATGCACACACTGATAAATGGATATTAGCCCAGAAACTTAGAATACCCAAGATACAATTTGCAAAACACATGAAACTCAAGATGAAAGAAGACCAAATGTAGATATTTCATTCCTTCATAGAATGGGGAACAAAATTCCCATGGAAAAAGTTACAAAGACAGAGGTCATAGCTGTGATGGAAGGAAGGACCATCCAGAGACTGCCCCACCCAGGGATCTATCCCATAAACAACCACCAAATCCAGACACTATTGTTGATGCCAACAAAAGTTTGCTGACAGGACCTTGATATAGCTGTCTCGTGTGAGGCTATGACAGTGCCTGGCAAATGTAGAGGTTGATGCTCACAGTCATCTGTTGGATGGAACATAGGGCCCCCAATGAAAGATCTAGAGAAAGTAACCATGGAGCTGAAGGGTTCTGGAACCCTATAGGAGGAATAACAATATGAACTAACCAGAAATCCCAGAGCTCGTGTCTCTAGCTGGATAAGTAGCAGAAGATAGCCTAGTGGGCCATTATTAGGAGGAGAAGCCCTTGGTCTTGTGACGATTATATACCTAATTACAGAGGAATGTCATAGCAAGGAAGCAGGAGTGGGTGGGTTGGGGATCAGGGCAGGGGGGCTATAGGGAACTTTGGGGATAACAGTTTAAATGTAAATAAATAAAATATCTGATAAAATTGTTTTTATTAAGTAATAATTATGAGGCCATTTTAGGAATTGATATGATCTTTACTGATAAATGGATATTGGCCCAGAAACTTAGAATACTCAAGATAAAATTTGCAAAACACATGAAACTCAACGTGAAGGAAGACCAAAGTGTGGATACTTTGCTCCTTTTTAAAATGGGAAACAAAATACCCATGGAAGCAATTACAGAGACAAAGTTTGCAGCTGAAACTGAAGGAAGGACCATCCAAAGACTGCCCCACCCATGAGTCCATCCCATAAAAAACCACCAAAGGCAGACATGCTTGAATATGCTAACAAGATTGTGCTGATAGAACCCTGATATAGCTATCTCTTTTGAGGCTATGCCAGTGCCTGGCAAATATAGAAGTGGATGCTCACGGTCATCTATTGAATGGAACACAGGGCCCCCAATGAAGGAGCTAGAGAAAGTACCCAAGGAGCTAAAGGGGTCTGAAACCCTATAGGAGGAACAACAATATAAACTAACCAGTACCCCCCCCCCACCACCAGAGCTCATATCTTTAGTTGAATATGAAGCAGAGGATGGCCTAGTAGGCCATCAATGGGAGGAGAGGCCCTTGTTCTTGCTACGATTATATGCCCCATTGCAGGGGAGTGCCAGGGCCAGCAAGTGGGAGTGGATGGGTTGGAGAGCATGGCAGGGGCAGTTTATAGGAGACTTTCAGAGAGGAACCTAGTAAAGGAAATAGCAGTTGAAATGTAAATGAAGAGAATATCTAATAAATAATAATAATAAATCTGGTTATATAAATTAATGGTCATAAAATGTGACTTCTTTATGTTTATGTAATTTTTTATTTCCCTGTATTATACACACACACACACACACACACACACACACACACACAGATAACTTCATATTTTTCTAGAGATAATAGGGACAAAAAGTCTTGTCTTAGTGACTGTTATACTGCAGTCAAGAGAAACCATGGCTAAAGCAGCTCTTACAGAAAATAACATTTAATTGGAAACTTGCTTATGATTTTAGAGTGTTGTTAATGATCATCATAGTGGGAAGCAGAGAAGCATTTGCTGGAACAATTCTGAGGGCTTTCATCCTCATCTGAAGTTAGTAGGTAGAAAAGCTAGACTCTGTGCCTTTGAAGTCTCAAAGTTGACCCTCAATGACATACTTCCTCTGAAAAGAATATATGTCCTCCAACATGGCCATATCCTAATTCTTACCAAACTTCTGATCAACAGAAGACTAAGCATGGAAACAGATGAGTCTCTTGAGGCATTTTAATTTTAACTGCTGCATTCCATATCCTGGCCACAATAGCCATATCATAGTGCAGATTACATTTATTTCAACTCCAAAGTCCCCATATTCCACAACAATCTCAATGTTGCTTAAAAGTCAAAAGTATCCTCTGAGACAGAAGGCAATCTCTTTACTATAATGTCCTGTAAAATCAACATCACAAAGCAGATCATATAATGGCATAGAATATATATTTCCATAGACTATTCCATTTCAAATGGAGGATATGTAGGATAGTGAGGAACTACTGGACCAAAGCAAGACCTAGAAGCAAAATGAAAAACTGAAAATTCTGCATCTCTATGCCTGATGTCAAAGCACCCTTCTGATCTGCAGCTAAATTAAACTTCATTGACTGCAATATACTTCTCTCATGGGCTAGTTCCATGTCCTGTGAGCACCTCTTCTTGGTAGGCATCCCCTACAGCTCTGGAATTGGGAACATATTGGAATCTCCAATGCAGTTTTGCATTTGCTTTCACAGCTTCATCTAATGGCCTTTATGGTCTCCAATGCATAGACTTCCCTGGAAAACGTCTGTCCCCAATGGCTTTCCTAAATAGAAGAGGAACATTCCATAAGCTCTTTTCTGTATACTGCTTGACAAAGCCAAAATCACATGGACAAAGCTGTCTGGTTCCTCTGCTTGCTGGGACTGGAAACTGGATACCTTGACTTAAATTTCTGTAAGCGCTCAATAATTGTTGGATTACTTCACTGATTAATCTTTTCTATAATTCCCTTTTTACAAGTTAGAATCTTAGCTGGGTTGAGCTATGCTTGAGAGTGCTATAACCTTTAATCCCCTTCAATTCAGCTTTTTCTTTAAATCTTTTGATTTCCTTGAGGATGATTTTTGCTTTTTTCCCTCCTCAATGGAGATATGCATACTAGTGATTACTATTAATCATGTGACACAGTTAACAACACTATTCAAACATCTGGTATGTAACACCCTTAACCCAAAATTCTTCAATCTAGCCTCAAGAAAATTTGAGGGAAAGAGTAACATAACAGTCACTTTTCTTGGCATAATATTAAAAGAAGTGTTTCTAAGCCCACTGATAATATTCTTCCCCTTTAAACTACTTGAACATTTATGAGTCCTCAATTTTTTTTCTCACCATTTTAAAAAAATTGGTTATTTTATTTATTTACATTTCCAATGTTCCATGTTTCCCCTCTGTAAAGCCCATCCTACCCCCTTCTCTATGAGAGTGATCTCCTACCCACTTACCTACTCCTTCCTTACCACCCTAACATCCCCCTATCCTGGGGGATTAAGCATCTTGTAGGACCAAGGACCTCCCATCCCATTGTTGCCAGATAAGGCATATTCCTCTTATCCATATGCAACTGGAGTCATGGGTCTCTCCATGTGTACTCTTTGGTTGGTGGTTTAATTTCTGGAAGCGCTGAAGTATCCAATTAGTTGATATTGTTGTCCTTCCCATAGGGTTCCAATCCCCCTCAGCTCCTTCAATCCTTCCCCTAATTCTTCTTTTGGGGTCCCTGTGCTCAATCAAATGGTTGGCTACAAGTATTCTCATCTGTGTTGGTCAGACAGTGGCAGAGCATCTCAGGGGACAGCTGTATACAGCTATACAGCTTGCTCTTATAAGCAAGCACTTCTTGGCATCAGCAATAGTGTCTGGGTTTAGTGTCTGCAGATGGGATGGGTCCCTAGATGTGGCAGTTTATGGATGGCCTTTCCTTCATTCTCTTCATCCCTGCATTTACTTTAGACAGGAACAATTCTGGGTTAAAATTTTTGAGAAGGGTGTGTGGCACAAACCAAGGGGAAGTAGATCTTGTAGAGACCATATCCAGTGGATAGGCATGGCCCCTCACCACTGTTATTTTATGTTCCTAATATTATGGCTTATTAATATTATGGTGTTTCAATGGAATTTCTGCTCCCAGGTATCAAAGTCTTTTATGTTACTCCTACAAACAACATTTTCAAGCCTGTTACAGTAATACCTAAAAGTCTATCCCTAGTGACTCAAACCCTCCAACAAGGACACACTTTCTAATTCTTCTTAGTTATTTTAGGACCTGGGGACTAAACATTTAAATATATTAACATGGGGGTGCCATTTTCACTATAACCACCACAATATCCTTATGAAAACTAAACAAGAATAGCAATTATGCTACTGTAATCTATGATTTTCAAAAATATGTCATTAAATAAGTTTGTGAAATAGATTCATGTACTACAAAAACTGACATAATATTTAAAAACGTTAAGATATTGGAATAAACATGAATCCTACTTTAAAATAGTACATTAACGATGATAATTTAGGAATATTTTATATTAACCAAAACGTGCTTAAAAGAATTGCTAAGAGTTGAATCCATATCTGGTGTTGAATGTAGGTTGATGTAAATCATATGCAGCTAATCCATGTATAAGCCAGCAATGATGGGTGTATGATTATGAGCTTTGATTGAAATAGAAGAGAAATGAGGCATGGACATTAAGCATGGCTGTCTGTCGGTCTTAAAATAGCATAATGGCCATATCTCTTATTGTTTTCTGCTAAAATGGTGAATTACACAGAAACAAGACAAATGGGAGAAATAAATGATGCTAATATAATTTTTGAAAAGCTGTAAATATGGTTTGTTGATACAGACATTAATGCATAAAACATTTATTGAGTCTTATTACAAAACCAGCTTTGCAATAGGACTTAGAGATATAAAATTAATGGAAAAGTTTTCCTACCATCACACACAACAGAGGGATTAAATTATTCCCCAACTTGATTGCTTGTTTAAATTTCAGAGAAATTACTTATCAAATTTATCTGTATATCTCTCTTGTATCATCTTTCCTACATATACATTTACATATGCATTCACTTAGCTTCTGGGGATATGATAAGACAGCTTCATATATGAAAAGGTAAATTGTGAAGTTCCAGGTATTCTTATTCAAGAGTTTTTTTTCCTTTCAATTATGTTCTCAACACTGTAGATAATTTATTTGTGAGTCTATGCTCTAGCATATTAAAGAGTATCCATAGACTTAAAATTGTTTAGCCTCAAGCCTTATATAATGACCACTTTTTTCCAGCTATGGGGAATTGCCTATCTATAGACCACAGATCTATACATAGCAAACATTTATAATCATCTTTTACAAAATTAGTATATTGGGTCAAACAAACATGTATATTAAAATGGGAAATTATATGGTGATTCCATAGAACATACAGCAATGATTTATTTGGTGTTATGGATTATAAGGCTCCTTTATGTTCTTTAAATAAACATAATCCTTGGGTACATCATATTATTCAAGAGAAACATTTATAATATCTGTAGACTAATATAATTAAAAAGTGAAAGAAGTATCAAAAATATTTGAAGTGCTCATATAGCAATATGTAGATGACTGATTTGAATGCTTTTTAAGTGATGAGATACCTTTGGTTATGGTATTTAAAATAGCTTTCTAAACAAAATGTGATGTTTATAAAGCATACATATGAACAGTGAATGTATCATATGAATGCTTTCACTGGGAGGGAAACAGGTTAATTCCTGCCATTTTCTGCATGTAGCTGCCTGCAATAGTTGTCTGAGCAGTTTCAGAGGATAAAATCTCATTTGATGATGCAAGCATTATATCTTCCAATTCAGAAAAGAGGAATAGAAGCAATCATATAGGTTTCTACCTTCTTGAATAACAATAATATTGCTTTTAGAAAAACTATAATCTCTGATAACTAAATTCTATTAAATATTAAATCAATGTATTAGAAAGAAACCATTCATGTCTACTGTTACACAAAATTAAGGATACAGTAAAGAACCTGTGAATTATTTCACGCAATCATGTTCAACTTCTTGTACTGTAGAGAAATTTAATAGTGAGCCTAAAAAGAGATATTTTGATAAAGCTAAAATCAGTGAGTTAACCAATGTAAAAACAGCAAACAATATTTTTGTGCTCAATGTTTTGATTGCTGCCTTTTTGTGTATAATATGTGTGAACATGCTTAATCATTCAATCATACTATTAGAAGGTTTTATGTGCTTTTAAAAGATCTGGTGAGATTGATGTACCCTGAAATTAAAGGCATGCTTGTTTTTTTATAAAATCATTATTTGAAAAAATTAAAAGTAAGTTCATAATTATTTTTGCCCATTTTTCTGAATTATTACATTATAGTTGGAAATATATTTATGACAAATATTTAGTTATATGTATATATTCTATATACATGAGAGTACATAATCTCAAAGGCACAGAGTGGGAAGTATGTGTTTTGCATCTAAGTTCTCATACAAGATACTCCACTAAGAAGGCAACACATCTTTCCCAAGTCAATAAATAGAAAAGATTCCTGAAATTTACCATGCCATCTGTGACAAGGTGTAGTTTATATCAAATATTGTATAAGATTTTCTCTTGCAATGAATTAGTTGGTTCCATTTTCCCAGTATGCTAGTGTGCAATCAAGAAACTATATTCAAAATTAAGCTATCTCTGTTTAAGTCTATTTTTCCTTGAGTGACTCACTTTTCTTCTTGCCATATAAATTAGTGTATAGTTAAGAGACAAGAGTTTCTATGATCTACAGACATGCTATGATACCTAAAATGTCTCAGTTTATTTACACTTACAATCTCTCTCTCTCTCTCTCTCTCTCTCTCTCTCTCTCTCTCTCTCTCTCTCTTATACACACACACACACACACACACACACAAACCACTGGACAAAACAAAAGGCAGAGTCCAACTTCATAAGTATGCATTCATATATATTTCACACATAGATACATGCATGCAGACCTACAGACAGACATATACATATTCATTTGGTTTGAACAAAACTCCAACAAGCAGTCTCCAGGTATTCCACACATACATACATAATTAATTACACACAATTTATGAATAGAAGGAACAGTGTACCTACCTCAATTCGCACAAACTTTACACATATACACATAGTTGATTGATTGGAGAAAACAATGGTCCAACCATATCACACCATTCTTTAAACAACTTCTGCCCAAACAGGGACTTGAACCCTGGACCCTCAGATTAAAAGTCTGATTCTCTACCGACTGAGCTATCTGGGCTCTTCACAGCATTATAGTTGGAAATATATATGATTCTTTCTTCAATAGCTTAATATAGCCTAACAAAATCTTTCAAGCAGTTTACAATTATAATGTGATTAAATTTCAGTTTTCTTCTAGTGAATGATCATGAAAAAAGTGTTTCCCAATACCTTTACGAGAAATAACATTACATAGTACATGTATGTATGTAATTTTATTCTAAAGAAAATACAATGTACATTTATAACCAGGCAACTTATTATAGACTAACAAAGTATAAGCAAGCAAGGTATTTTTCTCACCCAGTTTCTCTTATTGACAGGAAGCAATTTTAGATACAAAGAAAGAAGTAATTATTTTACTATCTTTAAAAGTAATCTTGCAAGTGTCTTAAAGAATACAAATCTAATCTTTTATATAAAAATCAGTCATATCTACCTGATATCCTCAAAATGTATATTTACTCATCAGTAATTTATAAGAAATCATTTTATGAAGCTGAGGGCAAAAAAAAAAAAAATCAATTTTCACCAGTCCAGACTCAGTGATAGTTACATCAGCATTGCCATTCTTGTACCCTGACCATGAAGGGTTCCTAGCTTAAGGAATAAGAGTATGCTTTCTGAACTTCATATTGTGCCCTAAGAGGTTTTAACATCATAGCCAGTAGTAAAAATATCTCAACCTAACTTCACTAACAATTTTATTTTTCCAAATATTTTCTAAGGGTGGTAATTATTGTTCACAATATACACCTCTAAGTTCTTTTCTAGGGTGGTGATAGACTCATAGTCTGCTTCAGCAGCAATGCCTGAAAGAGATCAAGCATTTTTATTAACGCCAGAGATACTGCCTAGTGAGGGAGCAGAAGTCACCTTAAAATTTTCATATAACTCTTAGATTAAAAAAGATTTCAGGGCAGCAGGCAGAGCAGAACTCTGTATCAACATAAAGTTCTCAGGACACATAGTCTTCGAGGCTGTGTCACACCAAGGCCTACCCATGTGGCTGTGGCAATGGACTGCATTCCGTGGTCTAAATGAGCTACGTGGCTATGGTCAGGATAGATCAACAGAATGACACCTATGTCACAAATAAAGTAGTATTTCTTTGTGTTAGTCATTTCTGGGTGACACGCCCATACAAGTTTGGCAGTGACTCACTGATATATTTAGAATCTAAATTGTTTCCTTACTAAGTTTATTAATTGCCTTAACATAAGAAAATTTAATGGATTTTATTTCTAGATGATGGATGCTATTTTCTTTTCTTCTTCTGTACTATTTATCATGTATACTTGATGACAGTTTATAAATAAAATTTATAAAATTTAAATCAATAATTATAAAAATAGGAAGCAATGTCTTTCAATCTAATATGTCTATGATATTTATGGGGTGAAATGTACATGATTAATGTGTTAATATATATTTTGTTCATAATACTAATGTTTCCCATTCTATTAACTCTAAAGCCCTAAGCATTAATGGTAAACAAGCATAATAAATATTTAGCTAGAACATAACTGGACCACCAAAATACCTTATTCTTCTCTGTATGATAGAATCCAGAATTATAAAATGTTGTACACACAGTGTATATTAGTAAGTTAAACTTTGTTGTGGCTTGAGCTTTTAATTAAACCCATATTTAAGGTATGGCTACTCATAACTTTTATTCAGATGTAATAATTTTATCTCCAGAATGTACTGTTAAAATTGAATCCCTCTAGATAGAATTTTTTTCTGTATTACAGGGTGTTCAAACTTGTGATTCATGCATTAACTGCAAAGTACTTAAGAACAATATTTACATATTATAGCACCTATCCCCACATCTCCATGTTTGACCTATTGAAAGGGTGCAGCTGTTGCCTGGTAGCAAAGAAGGTAGTGATATACTCTTCTCTGTGATAGAAAAAGTAGAAAGTATTAGTCCCAATTTAATAGTTCTTATCGAGAATGCATTTAAATCTAAATGCAAACTTATATTTGTTATAATTTATGAAAACTTGGATAGATTTATTTTTAAAGATTTATTCATTTATGTATTTCATGTATTTGGGTACATTGTCTATATGGACATCTGTACACGGGAAGATGGCATCAAAGAGCTATGGACTACCATATGGGTGTTGGGAATTGAACTTTGAACCTTTGGAAGAGCAATGAGTGATCTTAGCCACTGATCCATCTCTCCAGGCCCCATTTATTAATATCAATTTTGTTATTAAATGTGAGAATATATATTTAAAGCAGACAATAATTTTCACGTTTCTGTAGATTTTCATATTGTCAAGTTTACTTATGCCTGATTTGGGAGCCGAGAATGAAGAACGTGGTAACTCTGAACTTACTCATTAACTAAAGTGACTTCCTTTTCCTTTAGATATAACTACATCTGTTATATTATAGTAATCTGTTTGTTAGTTTTCTCTTTTTTCTTGAGTTTTTTTCTTCTTAAATTTATTTAAGCACATAATATTTCACTAGTCAGAGGGCTGACTTTTTGTCATTGGTAGTTAACAGTTTATGTAATTCTTTTGCAAGCACAGTTTAAATGAAATACACCATAGTAAATCTAAAAACAAATGCTCTCTGCTTTGGTTCTGAATATTGATTGTTTTACCAGCAGTACTTAATATTTAAAATTCCTAAAAATGGCATGTATTATCACATAAATATTAATATATCTTTTTAGGTCAATTTCTATTTAATAAAGAAACTCCAAAAACTTTTTAAACAGCAAGAAATACTTTAAAATTAGACACATATCTTATTTTCAGCCCAAACAAAAAAGAATTTCCTTTTATCAGAACAAGCAAGTTACTAATGTAATTCCAGAGAGACTATACATAGTTTGTAGGACATCAGAGGCTTCCTCACCTACCCAACTACTTATGCCAGATCTTAGGAAGGCTCCACATAGATATTTGATGAGTTATTATTCTACAATGAAACAGATGCGTTGCCATGCTCACACATGATCAATTGAACCACTGTTACCTTTTAACATTTGTAGTCATTACCAGGCTCCACTGTCTAGTGCTGTTTAAAATATTTTAAGGCACTGCCTAGCCAATTTGCCCTCTAGTAACTCCATTGCGCTAGCTTGAGTCAAAAGTATTTTACCTCAATTAATACTATTTTGATGTCTACCCTTTATATATTAAAGACCCTCAGTGCAGCCTGCTTCTGAACTAAAAATTGTCAAATAAGAGCTATCTCAATTTGAATTCTCACAAACATTTTGCAGGTCTTCTTGGTATCTAAAATTAGCAATACCTTGTTAATTAAAATTTGCCAAGACAGGGCTGGAAATGTGGATCACCAGTTAAAAAACATTTATTTATTTATTTATTTATTTATTTATTTATTTATTTATTTATCCAAGCATCTACATTGTAGATCAAAACTATCAGTAAGACTCTAGCTCAAGTAGATGCAGTGCCTTCTTCTGGCTCCCTTGGGCACAGCACAGGAGTCATATACATACAAAGTAAGCAAAATACTCATCCACATAAAAATAACAACAAATAAATATTTAACAAACTTTTACCAAGAATGTGGGACATAATTTTCCTAAAACTATATATGCAGAAGACAGAAACCATGTAAAATGATAGATAGATTCTTTATATTCATAGTGTATGTTAAATAATTCCATAATATGCCTTGAAAAAAAATATATATATATAATTTTTGACAACTTTAAGATATTAATGCTTGAAAATATTTTGAAAGTAAATATACAAGTCAAAATAAGCAATTAAACATGTCAACAAAAACATATCTCATCTTCAAAAGTGCTCAAAATAAAACAATCAAAGGAACAAGTCCCCACAGTGGGATCTATTTCAGTGTTCTCTGTCCTCTTATGAACCTCTGCTTCAGAAGAAGTGAGCTGTACTATAAAAAATGTCTTACCATCATCGATCATCAGAAGGAGGAGGCTACCAAGAGGTTCTGTCCTCTATGAAACTTACCGCCCACCCCTTACAGGATTCTCATGTGATTAAACAATATCGATACCTTGTCATTATCTGGTGACCTTAACTAGCTTGCTTCATTGAGTCATCTCGTCAATCATCTTATCATCTTATTTCAACTGTGCCATTCTTTTCATGGTTATTATTCCTTTTCTTCTGTTTGTTCAAATTAGTTTCAAGCTCTGCAAGGCATTCAAAAGATCCATGAATTTGTAAGTGTTGAGAAATAGATGCCACGTTTTATCCTAATGTGCTGCAGACTATCCCCTTTTTGACTCTCCTATCTACGTGGAACAGGTCTCTGGTGGCAATTGGGTGGAGGAGTCGGCGGATGACAAACAAATAGGACATGAGAGATCATGTTGAATTTGAGTGTAATTTGTCAAGTCGTGCATCAAACTTTTTATACAGAACAGTAACAAGAATGCAGGCAAGACACATCCTCTGAGTTACAGTGACATAAAACAAAAGGAATGCATACACCAAAAGATGGTGGGTACATAAGGGAGCTAAGTGTAATGCTTGTCTATTGTTAAGCCCACCACCAGGGGTCCTTAGTAAATTCCTGATTATGCTGTTCCTTTGGGCCTAGTGAAGAAACATATCTCAGGAAGATTCCCTAACTCTTTCATGGTAAACCCACCTATTTGCTAGGCCATTGTGTATTACTTTGTTTGGGTGAGATTCGCCTATTGTCCTAAGTAATCACTTGGCAGACTAGCCCTGAGTTATTTTAGTTTCGTTCTTTGTAATGCCTAATTAGTTTCACCATATCTACTAGAAGTAAATTTGAATGTTACTGAATAGGCAACATTCTTACTGAATTCCTACTGAATTCCAAGCTTATCAGCTTCAAGGATTTTCTAGAACACTGGAACACTGGCAAAGACTTAGCTATGTCAAGAAATCAATCCTTAAAGGCACTTATAATAAAACAATACGGAAAGAGATCACGTGGATCCATACACCAGACTAACATGGGGATAGGGTTTGAATAAATGGGTTGTGAGAATGTCAAGTTTCCAGGAGGCATAGTTTTCTTGAAACTCTTTGCCTCCTGAGTGCTTCCAGGCCTCTCAGCCTGTTAAGCAGACTTCAATGGAGTGTGGGTAGCACTAATGTATCAAAGAACAGTTTTAAATTTCATTTCTATTTACCTGGAGGAAAAGGAACTTGTGCTCATCGAAACTCTTGGTATTGAAACATGTTTGTATAAAGACAGTAAAAAAATAGTGTCTGTCCCAAGAAATAGTCATATGTAATGTTCCTCATTTTAAGGATTTAATTATTGTTTAGTTATATAATATAAGATGTTGCTTATCCTTTCCAGTATATGCTCTCACATTCTAAGTTTCCCATACTGAACATTCTTAATATTCAACATTATCAGCAAATAAAAAGCATAAGCAGTTTCAAAAGCCAACTTGGATATAAATGGCAAGATGTTTAATTAATTTCAGTCTCATAGAAATGGATTTTTAGAAAACAAATCCCTTAGGCTTTATCTTCCTATAAAGACATGCAGCATGGTTAGATAATTTCAAAACTTTACCAAATCAGCAAAATCAAAAGATTAGAATATAAGAACTTGGCTTTATATATTTTAAGCTTTTTTTTTTTTTTTATCTAATGAAAAAAAAAAACAAACAAAAAACAGCTGAGCCTAACATTTGCTAGACACGCAGTCCTTCAACTAAATCATTGACTAGATTTAACATATAAATTATTTTTTTTGCATTTGGAAACACTTCGAAGAACTGGATGTAACTTTTCTGTAGACAAATGAGTTCCCCAACCAACTAAATCAGACAATCTTTTACAAATGTGTCTTTGCTAATAGGGCAGAATAAAACCATTTCTCCGAGGTTCAGTTTGTTGACTCTTGTTAAACATTTTCACTGAGCTTACTCTTACTCTTACACTTACACTTACTCTTACACTTACTCTTACACTTATTCTTACTCTTATACTTACTCTTACTCTTACTCTTATCCCTTACTCTTGCCTACAAATTGTACACACAACTCTGAAGAATTTACATGAACTTGCTCTGGATTCCAAAGAGTGTGCTCAAACATGTACACAAATACAGCTCAACACTCCTCTAAGACAGATGCTTTTACTTCAGCTTGTTAACAAATAATACTAATTTGGTTAAAAGAGAGTTGAAATTAAAATGGGTGAAGTGGAATAAACAAGTTCAAGACTTCAGTGGGAACAATTACAACAATGTTTTCCATATCCTTTCTTTCAAAGTGATTTTTTAGTAAATTTGATAGGCTTCTTATTTGATATAATAACAAAGGTAAGAAACGCAAAAATAATGATGACATCATTCCATAACATTAGCATCACAAGTAAAACTACTAAAGAAAAGTTCATTTAGGTATGGATAGGAGTTGTCTCTTTAATCCCAATAATCAGGAAGGTGGTGCAGGGGGATTTCTGTTATATCAAAGATATTTCAGGCTATAGAGTATGATCTTGTTTCAAAAATAATAAAAACCCATAAAAGATTTTATACATAATTTTGTAAATGCAAATTGTGGTTTGATTGAAGAGTGATTTGATAAAATATATATATAATATTACTCAGAATTTTCAGATATCATTTCACTGTTAGAATTTAAGAAAAGTAATTACTGGCATTCACAATAATGGGTCTACAGATACATCTACTGATGGCAGTCATACAATTGATACTAAATCTATGGAGTGATAAATGTTCATTGATATTAAACTTAAATGATTTGAACGATAGTGAAATAATTAACAATGGCTAAGGTTAATATCCAGAATGTTAAATTGTAGTAATCTGTATTAGTTTGGGAGAATATTCACCCAAATATTTAACAACTTAGAGAAAATAATATTATTGTTTCCTGAGAACAATATGTTTCATTATAGGCTTTTAAAATACATTTTCCAGAATAGATCCAAAGTATTCAAAGAGTCAAAGAAATAAAATGTATAATAAATCCTTACAACTATTTAAATAACTAAATTATATAAATATACTATGTATATATATCACATAACTAATATATTCATAACAAAATGAGATTGTAAAGCCTCTATAAATAAGATAATAAATAAAATGACTTTTTCATAGGCAGGATATCATGCTAGGCACTGTCATCTGACAGAACTACCAATGATTGTTGAAATCATGGACTCTAGAAGAGAACTTACTAAGGCTAACTTTCCTAAGTATGCGTCATTTCTAACTGTATGCTACATACTTATCCATATACCTAAGGGTCATAATAGCTCTCATTTTGTACCAAAGACTATTAGAGAAACCCATGCTAGTTAAAATGCAGAACACAGCTTTCCCTCAGATACTCAACCAAAGTCTTGGTAAGCATAAAGGAAAAGAGGGCAGAAAGATTATGAGTTAAATCTCGAATTTTCTTAAGTGACTTTTCAAGCAGGGACCATGACACACATGGCTGGATTTTCAAGATCTCTCCAAGCAGCACTCAATGATAGAGCCTGCACTGTACAGACTGAAGATATTTTTTTAAATACAAGACAGATTAAAGAAACTGTGCTGTTATTGAATAATTTCTGTGGTTTAAAATTACTCATTTCTGCTTTCTTTTATGAAGGTTCAGTGTCTCTAATCTGAAAATCATTGGCTGTAACCAGTTTACTTACGCTGTATTAAGTTCCAAGGAAAAGGTGATATAACTCATACACCTTTTCACTCCATGTTTTCTATATCAATTGAAAAAACTCAGTGCTTCATTTTAAATTTTATGGAATCTCCTAATTGACAAACCAAACAAATAAACACAAACAGGACTTTAGCATTATTGCCTGGGCAAATGTCATTAATGTGATATCTCAGTAATATGAAAACTTGTTGAAACTATTTGGTTTTGTATTATCTAGTGAATTGTTTTAAATTGAAAATATCTACAGAGGAAAGTAAAATAAATAAATTGAGAATAAAAGTGTGCCCTGAAGGCACATCTTCAATTCTACAAATTAAAATTTTATAACACACACACACATACACACACACACACACACACATAAACACATGTGTGTGTGTGTGTGTATAAAAGAAGGAAAGAATGAAAAAGTCCCTAATTGTATTGTTGCTTTTCATAAGCAATATTGTTCAGAAAACCAGAGACAGGAGCACATGATAAATACCATCTAATATAGGAGTAGGTAAGGCATAACTAAGAAGAGAAAGCGATTATTCATTCAGCACTGATGACAGGAGTTTGGATTCTACTGGGTATAGGTAACTGCTTATAAACAGAGTATATATAGCTCGGCTTATAAAATCTTCCCAAGCAGACAGAGCCAAGGATTTGCCAGACAAAGCAGGCTAGCTAGGCTCCACATGCACAATGGCGTATACAGATATACTGACACTTATGTGAACATGCATACATATATACACACATACCACATATACACATGGTGGAAGTAGAACTGAGAGAGTAGAGGTGGATATGCCAGATTGAAAACATGCATGAAATTTTAAAACCCTATATAAGAGGATTTTTTAAAAGTGAAGAATGTAGTTAAGAAAAAAACCAAAAGTGCAAAATACTTTTTGAATGGAAATGGTACACTAATCCCAAAGCAACATTATTTTGTGGGAAGCCACTGTTCACCAGTGTTCCTGTGCTGTGCTGACTACTGATTTCAGCTCTTGCCTTGATTATGTCCTTTGTTTTCATAAATCTCTTTGTTTTCTTTTCCACATCAGCTACAGGTGCAACAGCTCCTTGTTCCCTTTATTGCAAGATATATTTTCTTTTAACAGGAGCACTCTTTTGTTCTAACTGCTGCTCAGATACTTTAGTCTTTTTGTTAGGCAGATGAATGTTACTAAGACATTATGTTAAACTGAGGGACAAATCAATTAAAATTTAAATGCATGTATAAGGAATTTTATAAGGAATGTTTCTTTGCTGACTAAAAATATTGTGCATTAATCAGAAGCTCTATACTTCTCTAGCAATTATCAAATACTTTCAGAAGCTAAGATTACCACTTATAGGATCGATTTTAGAAGCTAGCATAGAGACTGGCACCAAATGTAGATTGTATAATCTCTGTAAATAATGTTTATTATAACAACTTGGAAACAAATAATTCAGCAGAACAACTTAGAAGCCAAACATCACCTCTCTGAAGAGTAGAATAAAAAAACAGTTACTAGCCCTTTCTGCAG
The DNA here is from genome assembly GCA_902729485.2 of Mus minutoides. NCBI lineage: Eukaryota > Metazoa > Chordata > Mammalia > Rodentia > Muridae > Mus > Mus minutoides. Next base: position 140,731 of record LR749643.1, read on the forward strand.
AAGATATATTCTGGTCACCAAAACCACTCAATGTTTATGTATACCACCATCCTTATGAGGAAGGATTGATACGTTATGTAAAGACGGTGTCTACTATATGGATTAGAACCTTTAGCAGTATTGGTAATTAATAGAAACATTACAAAAGATACTGCCAAAAAGTTCCAATTGCCATTATTTTCATAATCTAGGTCTCTTTAGAGATTTTAGCCTCCCTCTATGCAACAGACTCATTCCCTTCATATACGTTTTCAAAATTAAAAATAGAAGTAAATTGTACTATATATTAATAATGAGTTTTAAATATTATTTTATGTTGTAGTGTCAGCATTTTAAAATAATTGGAAACTACTATATTGTTTTAGTGCTTTCATAGAAATTATTGAATTTTATTTCATTCAAATATTATGGAGCCAACTTTATAGATTTACTGTTATCTCCAATTTGTCCCTCTTTCATAGGAACAATGCAGAGACTCTGTTGTTAAAAACAATTGCCAAAGCATTAAAAAATATACTCACAAATTATATCAATAGAATTATTTGGATTATCATCAGGCAAATTTCCCAAGAATATTTTAAACATTGTGTTACTGAGAAGTCATCAAGAAAAAAATCACATGGAAACTTACTGCTGTAAGAGTTTTATAAAATATATTCATACACAGGCATAAAAGGAATAAAAATTGAAGTTATTTCCTAAGGAGTCAAAAATGCCCCTCTTAGACACAAGACATTAAATAAGAAAGACAAAAGAAAGAAAGAGAGAGAGAGAGAGAGAGAGAGAGAGAGAGAGAGAGAGAGAGAGAAGGAGGGAGAGAGGGAGGGAGGGAGGGAGGGAGAAAGGAAGGGAGGAAGGAAGGAAGGAAGGAAGGAAGGAAGGAAGGAAGGAAGGAAGGAAGGAAGGAAGGAAGGAAGGAAGGAAGGAAGACAGGCGATAAAAAGCAAACAGGGCCCATATGAGGACACACCTTTTATTCCAGCACTTATAGAAAGTGGCAGGTGGATCTCTGTGAGCCTGAGAACATTATAATCTACATAACAAACTCCAAATCAGCTACAGCTATGTAGTGATATCCTGTCTAAAAACATAAACTAAAATAATGTAAAACAAAACATATTGTCAGGAATGTATTGCTTCTCTTTGAGCTAATAGCTAATTAAACCCCAATGGCCACCAAGCACTTCATAGTATTGCCATTATTCTTGATTAACCTCTTGAACTTGATCGTAAGAAACAGCATACACTTGTTTCATAAATCATGAATAATCAAGAGTTAGTAGTCTGTGAACTGCTTCATAGAATATGGTTAGCAAGAGCAATGGAGGAGAAGCATGAAAATGGCCAATCTGTGGTCTTTATGCATTGCAAAATGAACATTTGACATCAGAAACTATACCTGGTAAACTGAGCCTCAAACTAAAAGGCAAAGTCTATAAAGACTTTCTGTTGTTTTTATGGCACATGATAAAAAGGACGTTCCTAGTCCCATAACATTAGAAAAGAAAAATGACCGATTGTTTAAAAATGAATGACTTTTGTAATTATACTAATCCTTATGAAGAAATCTGTCTAGTAGGTAAAATAATGCACTCTTAATAAACTCAAATGTCACAAAAATGTAAAAAGATGGTAAAATTATCCTAAACAACAGGATAGTAAATGTCCATTTTGTATTTGTGAAGAAATTTGATGAAAATGGAAATGAGAATTTCTGATAATCTCAGAAGTGTTCACCTAATTAATATACTTCAATGTGTGGTTCCTCAGAGCTGTAGAACATTAACAAAGGTCCAGTGTATTTCAACAGACACATAATTGTGGTGAAGCAGTATAATGAAAATATCTCTTACAGATCAGGTGGTGGTGGTTCACACATTTAATATTAGGCAGAAGCAAGCAAATCTCTGAGTCCAAGACTAACTGAATCTACATGGTCACAGGACAACCAGAGTTACAGAGAAAGCCTGTCTTGAAAAAAGCCAAACCAAACCAAAACAGAATAAAACAAAGCAAAGTATATCATATAATCTAAGAGGGAACTTTGATAAATCTCACAGATAGAGACTCTTGAGAATTATGAATGCTATTTTACTGTGTATTCAGGATTTTTCTAAGCTTGCTATAAGAGACTAATATTAAACTGCCCTTACTGGTCTTAGATTTCTCTTATAATTAAGGTAATGTGTATTTCTAATCTTAAATGATGTATTCTTCCAAGACACTGTTTCAAAAGGCATGTATGATTACATATTGAGACCAATGTCTTCTTTTGTTTTTTAAATTATATATTCTCCAACAGTTACATTTCAAATGCTATCCCCTTTCCTAGTTTCCTCTCTGAAAGCCCTCTATAACCTCCCCCACCCTGCTTCTCAACTCACTAACTCCTGCTTCCTGGCATTCCTGGCATTCCCCTGTACTGCAGCATATAATCTTTGTAAATCCAAGGGCCTCTCCTCCCATTGATGGCCTAGTAGGCCATCCTCTGAAACATATGCAAGGAGAGACAAAGCTCTGGGGGTACTGATTAGTTCATATTGTTGTTCTTCCTATAGGGTTGCATACCCCTTTAGCTCCTTGGGTACATTCTCTATCTCCTTCATTAGGAGCCCTGTGTTCCATCCAATAGATGACTGTGAGCATCCACTTCTGCATTTGCCAGGTACTGGCAAAGCCTCACAAGAGATAGCTATATCAGGGTCTTGTCAGCAAAATCTTGCTAGCATATGCGATAGTGTCTGGGTTTGGTGGTTGTATATGGAATGGATTCTCCAGGTGTGGCAAATTCTGGATGGTCCTTCCTTCAGTTCCAGCTGCAAACTTGGTCTCTGTAACTCCTTCCATGGGTATTTTGTTCCCCATTCTACTAAGATAGAATGAACGAAGTATCCATACTTTGGTCTTCCTGGTTCTTGATTTTCATGTGTTTTACAAATTGTATCTTGGATATTCTAAGCTTCTGGGCTAATATCCACTTATGAGTGAGAGACCAATGTCATTGCTGTTGATTTAGTCTATTCTTAGTGTGTTTAAATTGATATAGATTTTGGAGTCCAGAGTGAAGTATATTTGAGATAATGTCATGGATCTCTAACATAATACACCTGTACACATAATAATTGGGAGGATAGGGCTGAGAGATGAGAGAATGTAGATTAGTAATAAATGAGAATCAATTGATGATAAATTTTCAAACCAATTTTAACATTTTACAATTTACAGTATAATTATTTTTAGAATTTTATCTTATTAGTGAAACTACACAAAGTTACATTTATTATTAAAAAATAAATACTCAAAATTTGATATTGATTCCACCAAATAAAGCAAAATACAAAGAAATAATTTTTAACTTGAGGCTGACTTGGAAACTCCAGATGGTTTTTTCCATGGGAAAATATTTTTCTAGTATTATATTTTGTTTTTAATTGCCTTAATTTTTCTTAGGGCTATATCAAATTTAATTTGAGTTCTGCATGCTGGCCCCAAGCATATCTGGAGACAATATGATACTATAAGATGTTATAAAAATATCGGTGGCAATGACAATATAAATCATTAAAAAGTTTATTTCCATACCATTTCTACATTGAATGTTCCTCACAGTAAGATAGGTTTCGTTATTAAAAAGAGAGTGAAAGTCAAGTGTTCAAGGCCAAAATAACAATTGCTTTGGTCATTTTGACTTTGCTCCAAGCAGGCAATTAAGGAATGATGAATTAGTATCCCCTCAAAGCTAAAGCCCTGTTAGTCTCAGACATGTCATGTACTCTAAAGTGTAAAATGTCTGAACATAAATAATTATGTTACTAATTGAGTAAAAATATTGAAAAATATGTACTATTCTAACACATAAATGGACTCATGGATTGAGAAATAAATTTGTTGTCTGAAAATTTCTCCCTGTGATTTTAAGGTCATTATTCGGCTGACGCCAAAATAAAAGTACAGGGGCAATATGTGGTACCAGGGTGATGTCTGGTTTTGATCCACATCTGTACTCTAATATTTTTTTTTAATTGTTGGAAAAATAATAATATCTACTAAGATTTCCACTAAAACCAACCAGTGTCTAGTCACATTTTATACTCACATTTGATGATTATAATTATAATTAGCTACAAATATTATATATGACTGTAAGTACATAAACATTAAAGTGCCACATCATACATATTGATTAATCATCCAAAATGCATTGTTTATAAAACATAAAGCTCTTATAAAAATAAAGGATTTTATTTAATTTACTAGTAATTAATTAAAGTAGCTTCTGTGGCATGTCACATTTTTCATAAGCAATATGTGTGAATATAATAAAACCACCTTCATACAAGTTATACATTTAACCATATGATGTAAACATTGTAGTACATTTTGTACAAAATGTATGATTCCATTTTACTCAAAACTGTATGAGTTTAAACCATGTATGTTTACAAGGATTAATGAAAATTATAGGATGGATCCCCGGGTGGGGTAGTCTCTGGATGGTCCATCCTTTCATCTTAGCTTCAAACTTTGTCTCTGAAACTACTTCCATGGGGGGGTTTGATCCCTATTCTAAAGAGGATGGCAGTATCTGCACTCTAGTCTTCATTCTTCTTGATTTTCTTGTGTTTTGCAAATTGTATCTTGGGTATTATAAGTTTCTGAGCTAATATCCACTTATCAGTGAGTGCATATCATGTGAGTTCTTTTGTGATTGGGTTGCCTCACTAAGGATGATATCCTCCAGATACACCCATTTGCCCAAGAAATTCATAAGGATCCATCCCATAATCAGCCTCCAAACCCTGTCACAATTGCATATGCCAAGAAGATTTTGCTGAAAGGACCCTGATATAGCTATCTCGAGTGAGGCTATGCCAGTGCCTGGCAAATGCAGTAGTGGATGCTCACAGTCATCTATAGGATGGAACACAGGGCCCCCAATGTAGGAGCTAGAGAAAGAACCCAAGGAGCTCAAGGGGTCTGCAACCCTATAGGTGGAACAACAACATGAACTAACTAGTACCCCCAGAGCTCACCTCTCTAGCTGCATATGTAGCAAAAATTGGCCTAGTCGGCCATCATTGGGAAGAGAGGCCCCTTGTTCTTACAAACTTTATATGCCCTAATACAGGGAAACACCAGGGCCAAGAAGTAGGAGTGGGTAGGGAGGGGAGCAAAGCGCAGGGAGTGTATAGGGAACATATGGGATAGCATTTGAAATGTAAATAAAGAATATATCTTTTTTAAAAAATGAAAATTTTTAAAAGTTTTATGTGCCCCACTAAATTTTTCACTTTTAAAAATAATGAAATTATCACTGTAAATATTTATAGTTTCAAAGTCAATTGAGAGGACAAGTGATTGGTAATCAAGCAGTGTGTCACAGAGTTTCAGAAACAGGAGCATCGAGATGAATTTGCATGTATCCTTTGAGATCTTCTTTCTAGTTTGAGACAGGAGTTTTAAGACAGTAGTGAATCAGTCCAATGTTTTACTTAATTCTTTATAAAGTCCCTACCTCTTCTTGCTATAACTTGAGACTGAGATTTAAAGATGAAAACTACAAAAGAAAGAAAATCATCTCACAAATTATATTTATGTGATCACATGCTCACCCACACTGAGGAAATGGGCAGAGGGAGGACAAAATACATGCAGGGGGAAAAAGGCGAGAAACTAATTGAGATTTTACTCTACACCAAATTATATTTAAGAAAATTACATTGTGGCAAAGAAAGAGGAAAAAAAAAAAAAAACAAACAACTATTTGAATAATACAAACCTCTTACTGATTAAAGAATTTGATGGGAATTTGTAAAGAATAACCAGTGAGGTGAACTTTTCAAAATTGTTGGAAAGTGATAATTAAGGAGGTTTGGCATCTGTTTTCAGCTTACAAATTGCACATATATTGAATCAAACTGAAGTTTATTTACCAAATGTTAAATATCTTTTAACAAAATTTCAAAAGTTCTTCATATTTCAATTACATGGTATACTTTATTTGTTTCACTACATTACCAAACTCTGAATCATTTTTATTCTTACTCTGTTACTTTAATATAAGTTCCTTTATTAAGAGATTCCTTTTTTAAGAGATTCTTTTCATGTATTATATATACATAGTTTAATAATTAATGCATGTCTGTATCATATTTCCCAAATACCATTGTTTATTTTTATTTATTTATTTTTTTCTGAAACAGGGTTTCTCTGTATAGCCCTGGCTGTCCTAGAACTTACTTTGTAGACCAGGCTGGCCTCGAACTCAGAAATGTGCCTGCCTCTGCCTCCCAAGTGCTGGTAATAAAGGCGTGTGGAACCATTGCCAGGCTTATATTTTCTTCATATATCAGTTTATTTTATCTACCCTCTACAGTTAGTTTATTTAAATTAACTGTAATTATAATTTTTCACACTGTTAAAAACTTATTTAAATGAAATTATATTCTTAAAAGCAGTTATATACTTTTGTTTCTTATAGAATAAATCATACATGTACTGGAAATTTCTTCTCCTATATATATATATTTCCTTCAGTATCTACTCGCCTTGATCAAATAAAACATTCAATCTCTGCTACCTTTAGATATTCTTACTTTTTTTTGCCTTTGGCTGATAAAGATGGTGGAATATCAGCCCCTTATGCATGCCCAAGGGCAATGTAGCACTGAGATACATCTATAGCCTTATTTTGTTCTTCTATCAAATAAATGTTTACTTACAAAGCAAACTTTATTTTTGCAGGAATTTTCTTTAATAACTTCAATAAGTTTTGCAAAAGTGCTACTTTAGTCTGATAAAAAGAAAACTTATCTTTGAAAAAGTCTTTTTTCATTCTCTTATTCTTTTATTTTTTTGTTTGCTTATTTTGTTTGTGTTTTTTCTTTTTGTGTTTCAAAACAATAATTCAAGAGTTAGAATATAGTTAACTCTTTCTTAAATTATTGTATTACAATTCTTTTCAATTCCATTTATTATAGTACTTATTGCTTGTAGGCAGATAATTAATTTACATGACTCTATTTTACCCACAATTTATACTTTATCATCTCTATTAATATTATGTTTAAATTTCTGTTTATTAATTACACTTTTGGCAATGTCATACATGTATATAATGTTTTCTGATAAATCTTACCACACACTTTTTATCTCCTTCCTGTTTCAATCCTCCTTCTTGTCTACAAGTCTTTTGTTCTACATTTGTAGGGGGTGGGCCTGATGCTGCTATTGAAAGACCCACAACTTGAGGACTCCCTCACGTTCTGTCTCAGGAGAGGCAACACCTCAAATCACTCACATACTGGTCTTGATGCAAACTACAAGAGGATTTTTATTTCAAGAGCTCTAGGGCCCACAGTCATGCACCCTGTGCACCCCACAAGGATAGAGGACTGTGGCACCCCAGTATCTGGGAAAGGGGGTATTTAAGGGAAGAAACTACAAAGAAAGGGGAAGATCACAAAGAATGGGGAAGCTGAGTAAACATCATAAGAATGGGGATGATGAGTTACAGCTCCTCTCTGATGGAGGGTTACAGGCTGTCTTTGGCAAGCATTCCACAAGGAATAGGGAAGCTGAGTAAACATCATAAGAATGGGGGGGTAATGAGTTATAGCTCATCTCTGGCGGAGGGGTTACAGGCTATCTTTGGCAAACATTCCTGGTCCCTTATACGAGTCAGGTGCCTGGGTGGGTCATCCAGTGGTCATGGGCTTCTCAGGTTGCTAGGTAAAAGAACAAAGAACTTCATGCTGGCTTTGTTTCTAGGGGTCTGGGAGACATATTGAGTTGGGGTCTTACACTATGTATTCAAATGCTAAATACTGCCCCCAAGATCTGGTTAAATGTGACAAGGAAATCCTCTTAGACATCAAATGATGCTATGTAACCTTGATCCATTAAGTTAATTGGTCAATAAAGGGTTAATTGTGGTTGGGCAATAGAGGTAGGTGGGTTTACAGTTACTGGCTGGGAGTTACATGTAGAGAGAAGAAGCAATGAGACAAAAAGAGGAGATTGACCATGAGCACATGGCCAGGAGAAATAGCAAGTAACAAGGGACATATGTCAGGGATGGAAGTTAGAATAGCTCCAAAACTTGCCCAATCTAGGCTTACATCTTGTAAATAAATACCTGGATTATGTGTCATTTACACAGGCTAGCAAGAATATATAATATCTTTTACAACATTTGAGTCTTTTGGTTTACTTTTATGTCTTCTAAGTATAATCTAGGTCATCTGTGTGACCAGATGTTTAAAACTATCCTTTGGAGTCTAATGGGTTCAGCAGTAAGTTAAAAACTTAAGATAAAACACAATCAAACCTATAAATTACCACTATCTACTAGCTCTACATGGAGTGTGAAGGCCTATTGTATCCCTCCCTGATGTCTTTCTGACTCCTAAAAGCTGAGCCTTGTCCGGTACCAGTGCTGAACACCACAGCGTCTGTGCAAATATGATTAAAATAACTATCATTTCCTCTCTTCCTAATCTTTTCCAGATGTCATATTCTTCCTGCTTCCAATGACATTTCCTGACTCTTAGAGGTTATGATATACATTTTATGTTTGGAGCTAAGCTTTCTATAGCCATACCTTAGCCCCTTGAGCAGACTAGAGTGTCTACATTCCATTCTGTCCACTACAAAGCAGTAGTTTCAGGCTAAGGGTTACAATAGAAATATCAATTTTTACAAGCAGTCTAATTCTCTGTTAAATTAGGTAAATACTAATAGTAAGTTTTCCACTAGGGAATACAATTTCTCCAGGCATGGATTTGTGACTGGGTTTTCAATACCGAACACCATTTCTTTCTGCATTTCTCTTTAGGGAATAAAAAGACCACAAACTTGTAAGCTTATTTATTTCTCCTACATTACTCATGCACACTTCAAATTTTAAGATGTTGTCTCAGAAATATTATGTTGTGTAGAAGGTATAAATTCACATTTCTCTCTATTAAATTTGCACAAAGATTACATTTCTTAGAAACAGATCATATTGCTATAAAAGTTTAATGGGATATAATGTTTGTTGAAGGGACTAGATAGATGGCTCAATGGTTAAGAGCTCCGACTGCTCTTTCAGAGGTCCTGAGTTCAAATCCCAGCATCCACATGGTGGCTCACAACCAACTCTAATTAAACCAGACACCCTCCCAGCTACAGTGTACTTACATATAATAAATAAATAATTAAAAAATAATGTTTGTTGAAATTCTTGTTAATTTATCTTATTGTTCAGTAACTTTACATAGACCTTTGGAAAGAACCTAAGGTTATTGTTATAATAAATAGACAGAGGAATAAACTTACCCTATCATTTGTGTTTATACATATAGAGTAGTTTTTTCTCTCAACCCTCATCAGAGAAGTTACCTTCTACAGTAGATGGTGTACTTGCTGTAGTTCCAAGTTGGAGTGTGGGTAGGAAGTTGTTAGGGTGAATTTTTTTGGCTGAAGTTTAAGGTTCAGGGAATACCTCTCTGCTTAAAGATGCATTTCAGAAACCCCAGGCGCTTGCTAAACAGGTTTTTATCTGGAGATAGTAAGTTGATAGTGTAATTTTGCCAAGGTCTATGTAATATTCCTAATGAAGATGATTGTGATCAGGCTCCCCAAATCAGGCAGAGAAGTGGAAGCTCCCCTAAGAAAAGGGAGTCTTCCATTTTGCAAAAAGTTCAGGAAAGCAGTTCAGATATTGTAGACTACAACCTTAGTAGTGAGGTACATAGTGTCTTAACCACTGATGTATTGTGTGAAGTGACACCATGATGGAGGCAACTCTGTTAAAAAAAGGAGCATTAATTTGGGTTTGTTTACAGTTTCAGACATTGGACCCATTATCCTCGTGCAGAATGGAGTAGTATGCAGGAGAGAGAGAGAAAGAGAGAGAGAGAGAGAGAGAGAGAGAGAGAGAGAGAGAGAGAGAGAGAGAGTGAAAGGCAGAGACAGAGAGACAGAGAGACAGAGACAGAATCAAAGAGCCTGGGAAGGATTTTTGATATCTCAAAGTTCACCCTAATGATATACTCCCTGTTGACTAAGCATTCAAATATAAGAATCTATTAATGGAGCATTCTTATTCAAACTTTTGCAGATGGTGACCATAAATCAATGGGTGTTGTCATGGAGGCTGGTACTAAAGTGTTAAAAGAGTCAATAGTAACAGATGCATGAAATTAAATGATACTTACCATACATGACAGTGACATTGTACACATGATTTCAGAGACTATGATTGCCTGCACAAGACCTTCACTACAATAAGCCAGGCAAAATTCCAGTTCAGAAGAAGGAATTTATGGGACTAGTTTCTTAGCTGAGGAACTATTAGTAAATTATAGCTGTGTGAAGAGATAGAGTCAGTTTTCTTCAGGTATGCGGAATAGTAATGCTGTAGAATATTTTGCTATAAATTATATACAAGTAATACTAGGGAAAATCAGTGTGTTACTAAAACTAACACCCAAAATCATCAGAAAAAGTAGGGTGTGGTATAAGAGAGGAATGGAAGGGAAGATAAAACATAATAGATTTGATCAAAATCTATTAGTCTCATATATACAATTCTCAAACAGTAAAAATAATTTGAAAATTAAGAAATTGTTCTCAACTCTTTAAAAAAAATTTAAAATACTTTTATTTAGTGTGATTACATATAGATGAATATTCCCTTAGAATATGGTACTAAAAAGTTATAATGTATGCAAAGCAAAATTACTTTAAATTCAGAAATTATTAAATTAAGAGCATTGTAACAGCTATTAAAAATAAGTGGATTCTCACAGTCAGCTATTAGAAGGAACACAGGGTTCCCAATGGAGGAGCTAGAGAAAGTACCCAAGGAGCTGAAGGGGTCTCCAACCCTATAGGTTGAAGAACAATATAAACTAACCAGTACCCCCCAGAGCTCATGTCTCTAGCTGCATATCTAACAGAAGATGGCTTAATGGGCCATCATTGGGAAGAAAGGCCACTTGGTCATGCAAACATTATATGCCCCAGTACAGGGGAACACCAGGGCCAAGATGTGGGAATGGGTGGGTAGAGGAGCAGGGTGGGGGATGGGGGAGGATATAGGGAACTTTTGGGATAACATTAAAAATGTAAATGAAGAAAATATCTAATAAAAATTGAAAAAAAAATCCCTTTTTCGTTCTTGTAAAGATCAACAGAAAGGAGAAACCATGTTCATGATATTAATCTGTACTTATCCCATTTTTATCCATGATTCCTTCTTTTTTTTTTTTTCCTGAGTGAGATAACCCAATCACAAAAGAACAAAAATGATATGAACTCACTGATAAGTGAATATTAGCCTAGAAACTTAGAATACCCAATATACAATTTGCAAAACGTATTAAAATCAAGAAGAAGGAAGACCAAAGTGTGGATTCTTCATTCCTTCTTTGAATCCGGAACAAAATACCTTGGAAGGAGTTACAGAGACAAAGTCCAGAGCTGAGAAGGAAGGATGGACCATCCAGAGACTGCCCCATCCAGAGATCCATCCCATATACAACCATCAAACCCAGACACTATTGCATATGCCAGAAAGATTTTGCTGAGAGAACCCTGACCTAGCTCTCTTGTGAGGCTATGCCAGTGCCTGGCAAATGCAGAAGTGATGCTCACAGTCATCTATTAGATGGAACACAGGACCCAGAATGAAGGAGATAGAGAAAGTACCCAAGGAGCTAAAGGGATCTGCAACCCTATAGGAGGAACAACAATATGAACTAACCAGTGTCCCCCAGAGTTCTGTCTCTAGTTTCATATGTATCAGAGGATGGCCTAGTTAGCCATCCATGGGAGGAGAGGCCCTTGGTCTAATGAAGATTATAGGCCCTAGTACAGGGGAATGCCAGGGCCAGGAAATGGAGTGGGTGGGTTGGGGAGCAGGGCGGAGGGAGTATATAGGCAGCCTTGGGGATAGCATTTGAAAATAAATGAAGAAAATACCCCCCCCCCAAAAAAATAGAATAAAAAATCACCCAAGGGATAAGTACAGATTTATATGTTCCCAACTGCTATATCCACACCAGTAGTGACTTGCTTGGCAGGCCTAAAAGCCTGGAAGCAGTCATGAGGCAAAGAGTTTCATGGAAACTTAGCCTCCTGGAACCTTGGCATTCCCATAGCTAGAATGCCACAGATTTGTCCCTTGGATATTGTGGAGGGTCTTGCATGCTTTCTTACAGTATTTTACTGGATAAGCGTTAGAGATCTCACAGCTAGTCTACATAGTAATTACTTAGGACAAAAGCTGAGTCACACCCAAACACAGGAATACACAATGGCGTAGGAAATAGGTGAGTTGTCACATGAAAGGGTTAGTAGAACAGAATTCCCTAGGCCCAGAGGAATAGCATAATGAGGTATTTACTAAAGGACCCCTGGTGGTGTGTCTAAGGATAGACTAGCATTGTACCAGAGCATTCACCTGGCTCTTCTGTTTAGCTGATCTTAAATAAGGGTTGTTTCTATTCTCAGTTGTAAACAAGGCTGGCTCTTACCATCTTTTTATGTACTCATTTTCTTTGTTTTGTGTAAATAACCAGTGTACCTTGATGGATGTATAAGCCTAGCTTTCTTATTTTTCTTCTGTAATATAAGACTGGTACTTGCTTTGTGAAAATACATCCAGATACAGCACTCTCATGTGTTTGTATTTGTTTGTCATTCATTTCTCCCCGACACCTTGCTCACCTGTAACCAGAACCCTATTTCCTGCAGATCAGAGACCCAATTGAGTTTTGTCTGCAGCACCCAAATTTGAGAGTAACTTTAGTTCATGAGGGAATTTTATATGATTCTACAACCAAACTTTGACTACTAATAGATTACACTAAAGCTGTTTGGCCTCAAACGGATTGACAGTTTTGCTTTTCCTTTAGTTATAGTTAACCTTGTCAATTCTATTATTATTGATGTTCTTTCAAGCCTCATTTGAATATATAGAGTTCATAGCTAAAAAATTTCACAAGTCTATGGGTCTCAAATCATATACAGCACTAAACAGAAATAAGAGAGACAAATATTAATCAAAATATATTACAAAATTTCAATGATACTTGGCTAAACTTACTTGTCAAGATCTAAGAAATCCAGTAAAACTAATATATCACTTTATCTTCCTTAAATGTAGATAAATATAAATTGAGCATTTGTGTGGGTATACACACACACACACACACACACACACACACACACACACATATATATATATATATATATATATATATATATATATATATATATATATATATTGTCAGTTTTGAAACATGGATGCTATCATCGTATTTTAATATCCTGTATTGATATCCTGTATTAAAAGATTTCTTTAGGAAAAAGAAAAATTTTCACAATAATCTGTTTACAGTGTCTGAAGCAGACACAGAATATCTCTTACTGGTAGCAATTATTTTGTAAAAGACAGTTCTTATAGTCTAGTATTAATTCATTTAAAAATTTCCAGTCATTCAACAAATATAATTAAATCATCTATATTATAATAAGCTTACAATTATGGATGGTTAGAAATAATAGGAAAATAATAATAATAATTATATATATACATATATATGTATATGTATATGTATATGTATATGTATATATATATATATATATATATATAAAACTAAAAATAACAAAAATGAATACGTAAAATTAAAAAAAATAAATGGTGCTTATTTTTGTTAAAAACATACAGTGCAATGGTACTTTACCCACTGCATATATGCATAAACATTTCAATATAGTCAGAAACTATAATTCTCAACCATTATTGATGAGAAATAAATTTTAGAGAAACAATGGTTGCTCTATTCTTGATTTTGAAAACTTGAATGAAATCTTTTTAATTCACTAATTGTTCATTAGATAATACTATTTCATCATTAATTCACTAGAATTCTCCAAGTTAATTTTAGTTGACAATATTAATGTTAGTATTCTGTTCTGTTTTTCAGTTTTCCTCTTAGCATAATTGGAATGATTTCTATATCCTGGCAGCACATCTGTGTAACAGTGCTCACACACATCCATAGACAAAGAGAGTAATCTGTTGGCAAAACACACTCTCAGCTGCCTTTGTTTGATTTACATTTGCTGTTAGGCTTCAGATATAATTCATTTTATGAGCTTACTTTTGTCTTATTAAGAATGCCATGAATAAATATTTCATGATTTTTATGTTCACTATTTACTGCATGCATACTTTTTCCATGTTTAACTTTTTAAACCAATAATGGTTTAGCTTCTATCACCTGTTTTATAACCCTGAATATATTAGGAACATTTTGTATGGTGAGTAACATTATTGATAAATATAAAAAATAGTTACATATCACTAAAAGAATCATATGCAGAGTACTCAAGTAAAATTACACAATAATGTTAGACAGTTCTTTTCTGAGAATCAAAAATCATTATCAGATATTCATGAAGTAAGACTAGTTATTTTTTTTATAATTTTACCGAAAACAATTTTGAGTGAATATAAGTGGGAAAAAATGTGACAGCTAGCCTAACTCAAAATGACAAGAGGGTGAAGCCAAGAGAAAACCTCTTGTAATTTAATTTTGAAAGACAGTGTCATTTATTTTTAGTTGACACTCAAATTGCAATGTGTTCAGGTTACAATGCATTACTGTTCAGCTCTGAATGTTATAGGAATTTTGCTATTGACTTAGCTCTTCTTGGAGTCACAGACACAAGGCTTATTAATGTACATGGGTTCCAGATGACAAATGATGCTTGAAGTTTCCATGTCTGCTAATTTATTTTTGATTATAACAATGGGTGTCTTCTAAAGTATAAATGACATTTGCTGGGCCAAATGGTCATATGATTTGAACACATGATGTGATGCTTCACTGACGTTTGAATTTTGTAGTCATTTCAAATTCATTGATAATAGTGCTTGTAAGGCCATGTTCCCTGACACATGAAATCAACTAAGGGAGGATGTCATCTGCTTCTTAGAAAAAAACATTCTTGTATCTATTTCTCTTATAAAAATATGGAGAATTAATTTCCCATTAATCTTTGCAATCACATGATATTCTATATTGCTTACATTTTTAAAACTAAATTCAAATGTTTAAAACCTATTAAACTATCCAAACAATGTAATTTTTATTAGATTTTATTTTTCTGACAAGTACTGACAATTACAAATATTACTTGGAAAGTGTGAAGGCTATTGAAAGAGAATTAAAAATTATATACACACACACACACACACATATGTATTGATGTGGAAATATATAAAAAAGTAAAAAATATACTCCATGATATCTTACACATTTATGCTACAATGTACTTTTTACTCTGTGATGAATTAAAATATGCAAGAATATTTGTTTTAAAGTTTTCTCTTTGCATTCCTGCCTCCATCTGTACCCAGAAGGCGGGACTGTTCCGCAGCCCTCTGTGTACTGCTCTTGACAGGAGACAACTAGTCTAGCAGGTGAGCTGAAACAGGCTTACAGACTCACAGAAGAAACAAGCTCCAGTCAGAGACAGCAAGAACATCTAACAGCAGATATTACCAGATGGAAATAGACCAACACGAGAATCTTACCAACATAAACCAAGACTACTTAGCATCAGAACTCAGTACTCCCAAAACAGCAAGTCATGAAATCCCAACATGCTGGAAAAGCAAGATTTGTATTTAAAATCATATCTCATGATACTTATAGAGGATTTTAAGAAGGACATAAATAATTCCCTTAAAGAAATATAGGATAACATAGGTAAACAGGTAGAAGTCTGTAAAGAAGAAACACAAAAAAAAGAATTACAGGATAAAATAGTTAACAGGTGAAGGAATTAAAGAAAACCATCCAGGATCTTAAAATAGAAATGGAAACAGTAAAGAAATCACAAGGGCAACAAATCTGAAGATAGAGAAAGTAGGAAAGGAATCAAGAGCCATAAATGCAAGTAGTACCAACAGAATACAAGAGATAGAAGAGAGAAATTCAGGTGCAAAAGATTTCATAGAAAACACTGACACAAAAATCAAGGAAAATGCCAAATGCAAAAAGATCCTAACCCCAAATATCCAGGAAATCCAGGACAGAATGAGATGACCAAACCTAAATATAATAGGTATAGAAGACAGTAAAGATTTCTAAGTTAAAGAGCCAGCAAATATCTTCAACAAGACTGTAGAAAAAATATAAATTTCTCTAACCTAAAGAAAGAGATGCCCATGAACATACAAGAAGCCTACAGAACTCCAAATAGTTTGGATCAGAAAAGAAATTCCTACTGTCACATAATAATCAAACTATAAAATGCATTAAACAAAGAAAGAATATTAATAGCAGTAAGGGAAAAAGGTCAAGTAACATATAGAGGATATATATATATATATATATATATATATATATATATATATATATAGTAATTCTGATATATATATATCAGAATTACATCAGACTTCTCATCAGAGACTATGAAAGCCAGAAGATCCTGGGCAGATGTCATACAGACCCAAAGAGAACACAAATGCCAGCCCACGCTACTATACCCCCCAAAATTCTCAATTACCATAGATAGAGAAACCAAGGTATTCCATGACAAAACCAAATTAACACGATATCTTTCCACAATCCAGCCCTTCTAAGGATAATAAAAGAAAAATTCCAACCTACTTCAACAAAAGTGGGAAACTACACCCTAGAAAAGGCAAGATATTTATCTCAATCAAGCTAAAACAAGAGATCCAGATGAAGAAAATTCCAATTCTAACAACAAAAATATCAGAAAGCAACAATTACTTTTCCTTAATTTCTGTTAATATCAATGGACTCAATTCCCCAATAAAAAATCATAGACTACCAGACTGGTTATGTAAACAGGACACAACATGCTGTTGCATACAGGAAACCCACCTCAGTGAAAAAGAAAGACACTACCTCAAAGTAAAAGGCTGGAAAAAATTTCTCCATACAAATGGTCTCAAGAAACAAGCTGAAGTAGCCATTCAAATACAGAATAAAATTGACTTGCAATCTAAATTTATCAAAAAAGATAAGGACAAACAATTCATATTCATTGAAGGTAAAATGTGCCAAGATGAATGCTCAATTCTGAACATCTATGCTCCAAGTGCAAGGGCACCCACATTTATAACAGAAACTTTACTAAAGCACAAAGCACACATTGAATGGCACACAATAATCATGGTAGACTTCAACACCCTACTCTTAGCAGTGGACAGATCAGGAAAACAGAAATTAAACATAAACACAGTGAAATTAGCAAAAGTTAAGAAACAAATGGATTTAACATCTATCTATACAACATTTCATCCAAAAACAAAAGGATATACCTTCTTCCAAGCTCCTCATTGTACCTTCTCCAAAATTGACCATATAATCAGTCACAAAACAGGCCTCAACTGATACAAGAAGATTGCAATAATCCAAATAATCTGATGCATCCTATTAGATCTCCATGGACTAAGGCTAATCTTCAATAACAACATAAACAGTAGAGAGGCCACATACACATGGAAGGTGTACAACACTCTACTCAATGATAACTTGGTCAAGGAGGTAATAAAGAAAAAAAAATAAAGACTTTTTAGAGTTTAATGAAAATGGAAACAAAACATACCCAAACTTGTGGGCACAATGAATGCAGTTCCTAAGAGGAAAACTCATAGCTCTGAGTGCCTCCAAAAAGAAATGGAGAGAGAATATACTAGCAGCTTAACAGCATATCTGACAGCTCTAGAACAAAAGGAAACAAATTCACCCAAGAGAATTAGACAGCAGGAAATAATCAAATTCAGGGCTGAAATCACCTAAGTGGAAACAAAAAGAACTGTACAAAGAATCAACAGAATAAGGAGCTGGTTCTTTGAGATAATCAACAAAATAGATAAACCCTTAGCCAGACTAACTAGAGGGCACAGGGACAGTATCCTAATTAACAAAATTAGAGACAAAAAAGGGAGACATTTTACAGAAACTGAGGGAACCCCAAAATATCATATCCTACTACAAAAGCCTATACTCAACAAAAATTGAAAAACTGGATGAAATGGACAGTTTTTTAGACAGATACCCACTACCAAAGTTAAATCAGGAACAGATTAATGCTCTAAACTGCCCCATCCCCCCTAACAAAATAGAAATAGTCATTAATTCTGTCCAAACCCCAAAAAAGCCCAGAACCAGATGGGTTTAGTCCAGAGTTTTATCAAACATTCAAAGAAGACCTAATACCAATACTCCTCAAATTATTCCACAAAATAGAAACAGAAGGTATTCTAACCAATTCATTCTATGAAATCACAATTACTCTGATACCTAAACCACGCAAAGTCCCAACAAAGAAAGAAAACTTCAGACCAATTTCCTTTATGAATATCGATGAAAATTACTCAATAAAAGTTACACACTCTGAATCAAAAAACACATGAAAACAATCATCCATCATGATTAAGTAGACTTTAGGCCAGGAATTCAGGGATGGCTCAATATATGGAAGTCCACCAACATAATCTACTATACAAACAAACTCAAAGCAAAAACCATATTGTTATCTCATTAGACACAGAGAAAGTATTTGACAAATCCAACACTCCTTCATGATAAAAGTCTTGGAAAGATCAGGAATTGAAGTCCCATACCTAAACATAATAGAAGCAATATACAGCAAACCAGTAGCTTTCATCAAACTAAATGGAGAGAAACTTGAAGCAGTCCCACTAAAATCAGAGACTAGACAAGGCTGCCCACTTTCTCCCTACCTATTCAATATAGTACTTGAAGTCCTAGCCAAAGCAACTAGACAACCAAAGGAGATCAAGGGGATACAAATTGGAGAGGAAGAAGTCAAAATATCACTATTTTCAGATGATATGATAGTATATTTAAGTGACCCTAAAAATTCCACCAGATGACTCCTAAGCCTGATAAACAACTACAGCAAACTAGATAGATATAAAATTAACTTAAAGAAATCAGTGGCCTTCCTCTACAAAAAGGATAAGCAGCCTAATAAGGAAGTTAGAGAAACAACACTCTTCACAATAGTCAAAAATGTTATGAAATACTTTTGTGAGACTCTAAAGTAGCAAGTGAAAGATCTGTATGGTAAGAATTTCAAGTCCCTGAAGAAAGAAATCAATGATCTCAAAAATGGAAAAATCTTCCATGCTCATGGATTGACAGGATTAACATAGTAAAAATGCCCATGTTCTCAAAAGCAGTCTACAGATTCAATGCAATCCCCATCATAATACCAACTCAATTCTTCCCTGAGTTGGAAAAAGCAATTTGCAAATTCATTTTGAATAACAAAAAACCTAGGATCTTGAAAATTATTCAAAAAAAAAAAAAAAGTCCTTCTGGTGCAATCACCATCCCTGACCTCAAGCTTTACTACAGATCAATTGTGAGAAAACCTTCATTTGTACAGGAGGGTTGATTAATGGAATATAATTGAAGACCCAGAAATGAAACCACACACCTATGGTCACTTGATCTTTGATAAAGTAGCTAAAATCATCCAGTAGGAAACAAATGTTGCTCATTCAACTGGTAGTAGGCATGTAGAAGAATCCAAGTTGATCCATCCTTACTGCTTTATACAAAGCTCAAGTCCACATGGATCAAGGACCTCCACATAAAACCATATGCACCGAATTACTAGAAAAGAAAGTGGGGAAGAGACTCAAGCACATGGTCATAGGGTAAAATTTCCTGAAGTGAACACCAATTGCTTATGCTCTATGATAAAGAATTGACAAACGTGACCTCATAAAATTACAAAGCTTCTGTAAGGCAAAGGGCACTGTCAATAGGACAAAATAGCAACTAAGAGGTTAGGAAAAGATCTTTGTCAACCCTACATCCTTTTTACAAGTTGCAACATCTTCTGGGTATATGCCCAGGAAAAGTATTGCTGGATCTTCCAGTAATACTATGTCCAATTTTCTGAGAAACCACCAGACTGATTTCCAGAATGGTTGTACTAGCTTGCAATCCCACCAACAATGGAGGAGTGTTCCTCTTTCTCCACATCCTTGCCAGTATCTGCTTCACCTGAATTTTTGATCTTAACCATTCTGAGTGGTGTGAGGTGGAATCTCAGGGTAGTTTAGATTTGCATTTCCCTGATGACTAAGGATTTTGAACATTTTTTTCAGGTGCTTCTCAGCCATTCAGTATTCTTCAGTTCAGAATTCTGATAAAGGGCTAATAGTATATACAGATAACTCAAGAAGTTAGACTCCAGATAACCAAATAACCCTATTAAAAATGGAGTACAGAGCTAAACAAGGGAAGGAGGAGAGGGAGGAGGTTTTTCAGAGGATTGTCTGAGAATTTCTGTTCAATTGCAATTTCTTTCTGTCTTTTTCTAACTCTGATTCTCAAATCATCTGATGCCAATGATTGTACAATGGAAAGTTGCTGCTATAAACACATCTTGAGGACACGTTCTCTTCCTTTCCTTTTTCTATTTCCATGTTGTATTAAAATTTTGTATAATTTTTGAAATCGATGAAATATACCAAAACAAATGATTTTCAGCAATAATCATTTGGAAATTGGAAAAAAAAAAAGGGGAAATAGAGTTATTATTGTATCAATTAAAAATGGTTTTATAAGGAATACTTGTTGAAGGACTTCTTGATAGTTTATGGTCTTTCTTATTTACTTATTAATTGAATGTCTAAAGTTTGTTTCCTTTTTGATAATGAGAAAAAAATTCATTGATGTGAGAATGGCGATCAACCTCCCAAACATGCATTTTGCTTATATTGATTCTTTAGCACAATTCCTTCATTTAGAAGTCCTATAAAAACATACCTGGTTAAGGCAGCCATGCTTGTCAAACTTAATGTAGAAGCTTACTTCATTTACTTCATTGCTTAGAAAAAAAACTAAAAAAAAAAAAAAAACCCACAAACAACAAACAAACAAACAAACATAAACCTATATTCCTCTGGATCTTACAGTCTTCTCATTTTTTGCAATGATTTCTAACATATATGAATAATATTATTCACACTGTGCAGAATGTGTGTGTATCTTATGTTATACAATTAAGTAAAATAAATAAATAAATAAATAAATAAATAAACAAACAAACACCCCCCAAACCAAAAAATACCAATAACTGAAGAAATAGTGACCAGGAATTTGAAATAAAGTTTGTTGGGAAGAACATAATGGAGTAAATAATAGGGGAAAATTATGTTATTATAATGTCAAAGATAGATTACATTGTCTCACTTAATGTGAATTGTAATGTCATATTTATATATTATATTTATAAACACTTTTATGAATGAACACACCCAAACTTAGCATATATGTTTATTTCTCTTATTATTTAAATTTATATATTTATTTATTGCTATTAAACTCTTGTACATCTTGATGCACATTTTACAGATTTATTCTGAATCTTTGTAGTAAAATTAAAATATCCTCTTACTTTGAAACATTTGAGTTGATTACATGTCTGTGAACTATCGATTAATTCTTTGTATTATTACTTTCTCCTATTAATCAGAAATTGTTTGTTTAAATACTCACTAAACAATCAAGGTTCCCAAGAGCATGGTTAGATGTCTAAATTCATGGTTCAAACTAAACATTCCTTAAATAAGTATGTTCTAGTTTCCTATGAAAACAAAAGCCTGTAAGTAATGAGCAGGAAGTCTATACACAGATGTGCATATCACATGCTTCCTGGTTCATTCAGAGGACAGAAAAGGCATCAAATTTCCTAGAAATTGAATTACAGGTTGTTGTTAGCAAAATCCTGGTTAATAGAGCTGGACACATGTTCTCTGTAAAGCAGCAAATGTTGTTAACTGCTGTGCTGTCTCTCCAAGCCTTGCATCTCATTCTTTTATAATCTGATCCTACTGTATATTTAATGTTTCATTACATTTTCTAATTGATGTTTATGTGTGTATTGATATACACCCATAAGTTTTCAAAGCAAAATATTTAATTATCTGGAAAATAATGAAAATTTGAAAATTTCAGATGAATAACATTCATAAACTCATATTTTTAAATATTTTTATATCATAATGAATACATTTCACAGAAGTACTAAAGTCTTTAGAGGAGATTTCGTGTGTTGCATGGATATAGAATTAAGAGATTATTCTCCTAAGGTGTTATCTACTTTGAACATTTAAACACAGAACCATAAATTTTCTTTCTTGGGCAATCTTTTTAAAGAAATTTACAAAAAAAATACAGAAGTGGATGCTCACAGTCATCTATAGGATGGAACACAGGGCCCCCAACGGAGGAGCTAGAGAAAGTACCCAAGAAGCTGAAGGGGTCTGCAACCCTATAGGTGAAACAACAATATGAACTAACCAGTACCTCCAGAGCTCGTGTCTCTAGCTGCATATATATTAGAAGATGGCCTAGTTGGCCATCACTGGGAAGAGAGGCCCCTTGGTCTAGCAAACTTTATATGCCCCAGTACATGGGAATGCCAGGGCCAAGAAGTGGGAGTGAGTGAGTGAGTAGGGGAGCAGGGCAGGGGGAGGGTATAGGGAACTTTCGGGATAGCATTTGAAATATAAATGAAGAAAGTATCTAATAAAAAATTTTTAAAAATAGTATTCTGAAATATATTATCTCACTCTAGCACAAAATAAAAAGATGCCGTTGAACATTATGCATGACTCAGCTTGCACAGTCACAGTGCATATCCTCAATGAGTATTGAGATATCTTTTGGTACTTTCAACATCAAATTAAAGTCCAGTCATAAGCCAGGGTTGGAACTTTTGCCAAACTTGGCAAACTGTGCCCACTCTGAATCACGTTTCTTTAATTAACAAATTATTCTTTGCCCTTTGGGCAGAAGCATTGTACATGTGGTTGACATTCATGAAACTGATGCTGGCCCACTTATAACATGTAAGTGGTGGGAAATATTAACCTCTTTATAGTTATTTACATTTAGCAGCTGTCTATAGAAATTATTCTGCAAAAGTCTTAAATTAATTATATTTTCTAGTCTGTTTTAATTAGTTCGATTGAAAACAATTAAAATTTATAATTAGGATAAAAAGCGTGTCCAATGGTACTTCAGAAATAGGGCCTTTCAGACATGGTTGAACAGTTGTTTGCAATCTGCATGCTTCTAAGTGTACATATGAAAATGGCTTAAGACAAAAATCATATACTTACTTAAAACATAGTTTTAAATTTTGTAGCATATTTGTACAGTTCTGACAATGCATTATTACATTAGGGTAATATATTGTGACAAAATATTTGACATTATGACAAGGTCAAAATGTTAGACATGTCTGCTAGATGAAATCTTAGTTTGCAGATTTTTCTTATTCTAAATGGTATCCATAAATCTATCAATAATCCAAGATATCCCCTTTCTTATTGACATTACTTGTAATGCAATGATAAATTTTGTCATAAGTATAAAGAGAATGTTGGAAGGGAAATGTCACTCAAATTATTTATATCAAAGTCATTAGAGTGAATCTCTTCCTCACTATCCATTGTAAAGAAATCACTTGGATGTAAGAAAGTTTAATTCTACTTTTGTGATCTGTCTTAACATTATAAATAATAAAGCATTTTGCTTGCAAATACCATGCATTTTGAAAATCCTATCATTGGCTATATTACAAAATTTAATTAGTTACTTTATTCTCTACTGGACACAATTAGATTCTTCTGGATGAATTTTGAAATGTGCTGCATTTTCAAACACATGCTTCTATGAATGCATATTGGATACTTAACTGTAGTGTGTAACTTAGAACTGGGCATATTAAAACTGGATAAAATAGTTTATTAGAATAGAAAAATATATCTTATATTTTATTACAGGCATGACTTTACCATTATTTGGACACATTTAACAAAGTATTGACTCTAAATATTTAATAAAGTATATTTTTTCATTTTATCACAAATAAAGGAAGGTTTCCATAAAATATGGGAAAGGTCAACTTTATTATTTATAACCTTAATCTAATTTAAAAGTAATGTCTATCAATTGAAACTATTTCTCAGAAGGAAAACATGGGTTCGCATAGGTTGGAGTAGACAGGTAAGCCAAGGTAGAAGCAAATAAGATTAACGAAATCAAAATTATCTACAAATATTATTGACAGTAATCAGTGTTACAGATAATATTAATATTCACTGATTATAGTATGTAGAATTTGATTCAATGGATTTTTAGAGTTTTTGGTCTTTCATACATAGGATTGTTATCTGTAGTAGACAATGAAATCAAGTACAAATCTTGATTGGTGCTAGAAAAATTATACATTAAACAATCTAAAAAAATAAATAATTTGTTGACTAAATATTAGATTTTGTAGTTGAAAACTATTATACTCAGTAAATTAACCCAAGATGAAAAGACAAATACAGCATGTCCTCTTACAAGCCTTTGATGCACAACTTAAGGTTTGAGCATATAACTTGGAATAGCTAGAGTAGCCAGGAAGTAAGAAAGGTGCCACTGGAAATGGGAGAAGAGTCTCTCCAGAGGAGATTAGTGAAGCACAGGTACTATGACAGCAGAAGTGAGAAAGGAATTGATGATTAAACATTATAGCTTATTTGCATTACTCTGGTTTGTCTACAAAAACTAATTCACTAATTCAGAGGACTTGGAGAAATAAAGCTGTTAATAACTGGAACATCTCTTTTATGAGTGCCAGCTATTATGGTGCTGTAAAGTAATGTGGAAGGTGCCATGATGGTAAAATTATCAATACTTCTATGCAGGTGGAAAGTGTGTGAATGTTAATGTCTAGCCGAGCAAGATATTTCCCGTGGTAGAAAGGTGGTACCTTTAAGTTGGTCATAACCTGTTAGACACATCCCAGTGAAGTTGCTTGACAAGTTGAAAAACTTGAAAGCGTTCACAAGACACAGAATTTCAAAAGGAACTCATCTCCTGGAAAGACATTCTCACTACCCATATATCCCTGCATTCGTCTGGTGTATAGATTCATGTGCTCTCATTTAGTAGGATTTTATTATAGTGCTTTTAAAGATTGAATTCTGACCTAGCTAAGCCTTCCACCAGCATCCCAATGTCCTAGTATATCCTTGTATTCAGTAGGAAACTAGAGACAGGGAAAAATTAGGACTTACCCAGACTTACCCAGACAAGGATCTCAAGGCAAGCTTAGAAAAGTATAGCTAAGTCACTGCCCTACACAGGAATTCACCATTATCTAGGAAGAAGGAATTTTGTGACCTGAGGAGGAACCAGAGTAGATACTTAGAACTATAGCTGGTTGAGTTATACCCATATACAAGTATTTACAATGGCCTAGGGGATGGTGGACTATGACAAGGCACAAAGCCCTTGCCCCTGGCTTCTAAATTTAAACTGACCTTAGGTGGAGTTGTTTTTGATCCCAGTTGTTAACAATGAATTTTATCCCAGTTCTTCTTTGTTTGCATTCCTCTCTTTTGTGTAAGAATCCAGTAACCTCTAGTAACCTCTTTTTATCTTCCAGGTGTGTCACCTAACTTCTCTATTTTCTTCTGTATAAAAAGTCAGATGCTCAATTTGACAAATTACATTCAGATCCACACTCCCTTGTGTTGAGTCTGTTTGTTAACCCACTTCCACAGATTCCAGGGCCATCTGTCCAAAACCTTGATCCTCACAGATTGAGGGGGGCCAACTAGGCCTGGTCTGTCACAATAACCAATAGTTCTCTAATTTTAATTATGACACTGTCTTTAAAAGGAATCTCTGGCCTAGCTCTATACATATAGCCAAGAAACTGGACTTCAGATGACATATATCAAAGAGGACTAATACTCCCATTTTGCTAAATTATATCAAATTCTACTTGAATACTTGCCCTTAACCCCATGAATAAGTATAGCTGTCACCTCTAATTAAGAAAGCATCTTTTCTAGCAGATGAGGATTAGTGCAGAGATATACAATTAGTCAAATGTAGAGAATGAGTTACTCTGAGATGCTTATTCTCAAATGGAATGTCTTTACTGCAAGCTCTACACCTAAGGCTCAGGAAATAACGTGAAGAAGAAATACAGAAATAGAAAAGCCCAAGTCAAGAACAACTGTTGCCAAAGTATGCCTTCTGTACACATGACACACAAGCCCCAAGATGAAAAAACACATGGCCCCAAATTTAGATGAAGAAACACAGGCTAGTCAAAGGCTGCTGAGGCAAGCAAAGTCACTTTCCTTCAAGGGAAAATGTCCACTCAAATGTCAAAATGTCAAGGTCCCAATCCTAAATGTCCACCAAAAGACTGAAATGAAGTTGGATTAAAAAAAATAGATAATTTGTGTAAATAATGTTTTTTTTTTTTTTATTTTGTAACCATATTTAAAACTGAGGAGCACTCCTGCTAAGAGAATTTTATGGTATTTTGATATGAAAATATTAAATAAGTGAAAGTTTCCCTGTTTTTTTTTCTCCACTACTTCTTTGAATTAAATACAAGAATGACTTATCCGCAGCATCTTCTTCTGGATCTATTGGCACCAGATACACCTATGGTACACATTTAGGCAAAACTCATGCATAAACACATAAATAACACAATTAAATAAATATTTTAATGTAATGGATGAATTTGATTTCTGAAGAAAATTTCAAGAGAGGATAACATTCAGGAGGAAGAGGTATAAGTAAAATCAGTGTTTTGTTCACAGTTCGCTACCTGATTACTGCACTGAACCTATGGTAAGCTGCATATTTTGTCAATTTGTAATGATCTTTTACTATAGTAAAACTGATTTCCTAAGAAAGGACCATCTATCTCTCTAATCTTTAACTCTCTTAGATATTGACTAAATATATGATTTTTTGTTAATAAATTTAATTATTTTTTAATATTATATCTGTTCTTTTTTGAATTTTTTATCGTACCCTCAGACATAATAGCCCAACTTCAGTTTTCCCTCCCTTTAGTCCTCCAAATTTACCACACCAACTTTACTCTTCATTAATCTCATATTTTTCCAAGTAGAACTTTCAATTTTCTTTTCAATTTTCTTTTCAATTTTCTTTTCTTTTCTTTTCTTTTCTTTTCTTTTTTTCTTTCTTTCTTTCTTTTGTTATTGTAGAATATAGATGAATTTTAATTTATCCACCTGGCTGCACTGGGAAGGATCACATGAAAGGATATGGTTCATCTGGAGCATGTCACACAGCTTTAATCCCTCTGGCTGAAATACATACCTTTAATCACTCTTGCTGGAATACAGGCACACCCTTAGCACTCATCTTTAATTCCAAACAATAACTTCTAAATGAAGGAGAGACAAATTGATGAATCAGAGAAAGACATGCTAGAATGAGTCAGGGATATGATATGACTATCTCTCAGGATATCAGGCAGGATACTATTTCCATAGCTTTTGATTTTTGCTTATAGATACTTATTTAGAGGTGGGATCTTTTGATAATTCCAGAATCAGAGTTGACATGTAGACTAATGCTATTATGTGGGTCATGTGTAGGTAGCCATATTCTAGCAATTTCACAAAGACACATTTTTAGATTCAAACCATAAATGGTTCCTTCCATGAAGTCATCTCAGGATATATGAGTAATAAGGTACCGGGTGACCATCACAGTAATTGCAATGTAGGTTTTCTCTTGTAACAAACTCTAGTGTTGAAAACTATGAGATCACCCCAAATGCCTACTACTGACATACTTGAAAAAGTTAAATTGGTTGCAACAATAGATATGAAACTTACTTTTTAGATTAATTATAAAAAGTCATATAGTTTTTCTTTTGCTCCTTTTTATGGTATATTTTAATGGAATTTCTAGCAGATGTTTTATAATCTTGTATTAATTAATGGATTTATCTTCCCCAAAACAATTTTTTTTTTGGTCAACCTTCCTCATACTACAGGCCTTTCATATATTTCCTCATATTGTGGTGACCTCCCCACCCACCCACAAAATTATTTTGTTACTATTTCATAACTCTATTTTGCTACTGTTATGAAACATAATATAAATATGCAGGTATGCAGGATATCTGATGGAAACTGTCAATGAGTTCACGATCCACATGTTGAAAATCACTGGTCTGTAGGCTCAATGTCCTTTGTATGTCAGAGAAGGGTATACAGAGTGGATATACCTTGCACATAACTCTCTGAAAGCAGTTGTAAACAATTTTCACATATACACACCGGCAGCCTATCTAGGTTCACTTCTGTGAAACCATTTTTAGTGTCTTTGCTCAAGTGTGCTAGAGAGCTCTGCCATAGGTGGTGGCCACTAGTAATGTGCATCCACACTTCTTGCCTGGCATCTCATTTCTTAATGAGTTTTGTCTGCTTTATGGTTCAGTAATTAAACAAATTGTTATAAGTAACTAAAAAATGGAAGTCAAGAAGCCCATTTCCACAGCTGGCAGTCTGATACATCAGAAGTTTAATTGCTAAAATGCACAGTCAGAGGCCAAATTATTTATTATTGTTTTTCTAACAATTACAAATGAGTGGGTAGGTGGAAGTGGTACTCTGGGCACTATTAGCATTCTTTCATAATTGATTTTTTCTTCAAAGTATCAGCTCAATAGGGGCTGAGTTCCTACAGAATGACTGAGAATACCCATCTTTATAAGCAGAGACTAATCTTCAAACTATTAGTGCTTGTTGTCACAAAAGAGATTTAAATCATAAGAACTAGTCTGAATTCTTTCTCCAGAGAATCACTAGTCAAAGAAAGACAGATTGGATCCTTGTCTCTGTTAAGTCCCTGAAGAGTACATTTTCACAGACATGATTTCTCCTGTGTGAATGAAAATAGTATGGTGTTTTCTATTTTCTAACGAAGGTACTTGAAATTAATACCCAGGCACATCCTTACAACACAGATTTGCCAACTAGTTCTAGCACCATAATATCTCTGTTCTTAGTTAGATATTCTTTAATTTTATGTAAAAATCAACATTTATTTTCATAAAGCTATAGTCAACTATTACATAAAGAAGTTTTAGTCAGCTACACATGGCATATAAAACAGTTTTAATAGATCCGTAATAAACCCACCATTCTCTTTCTTAGTTAAAACTTAGTTATAAGAAAGCCCTAAGGTAATGCCATACATGTGTATTTGTGATGTGTCTGATATAAGTAAAATACATAAAACTGTTAGCAGTAGCTATACTTTATAATGATAGTGAACAACCCTAAACTTTTATGTTTTGACTGTACTTTTCATTACTGTTCTAGACTGAACAATTTTGGTTATTTTAACAACTATGTCTTTAGAACCCAGGGACCAGAATTCTGATCAAGTATAGCAATTTAATTTCTGACAAAGAAGCTCAAAGTAAAAATTTTGGATAAGACTGCCTCAGTGTATGGTACTAGGAAAACTGAAAAACACGTAGAAGAATAGAACCCGATCCCTCTCTCAGTATCAGCAAACATCATTCCCAAATAGATAAAAATAATTCATACTGTTAGACATAAATCTCTGAAAAAAATAGAAAATAAATTAAAGAGTATACATAGAAATAATAGGTGTAGGTAAGAACTTTTTGAATAGGGCACCAGTTTCTGAGGATCCCCATGAGATTAAAATACTTCTATACCAAATGAGGAAACTATCAAGTAAAAAAGCTAGCCTATGTAATTGTAGAAATTTTTGCATATTCATATGTATGGAGATAGAGATAAACATAGACATATTTGACAAAAGTGGTGTCTAGATATAAAATAACTTTAAAAAACTATGTCTAAATAAAACCCATAAAAGAGTTTAGCTTGACTCTGTATTTGAATAGATGTCCATATATTCATTTTAAACTGTTTAACATATTTAGCCAATATATAACCACCTACCAGTACTACATTAATATGTAATTTATTTCCATCATAATGGCTATTGTTAAGAAAATATGTAAGAGCAATAGGATGGCTCAGTAGTGCTACCTCCTTCAAAGCATTATGTCAATACCCAGGAGCCATATATTAAAAGTAAAGAAATGACACCCACAGGTTGTCCTCTGACCTTCAAATAGTATCTTACAGGTATATAAACACACACACACACACACACACACACACACACGCGTGTGTGTGTGTGTTTTTGAATGTAGAAGAATGAATATGGTCCATAACTATCACCCTTACAGAAATAAATATTTTTAAAAGGAAGGAATAATGAAAGAAGTAGGCGGAAAGAGAAAATTTATTAAATTACATTTTCATTAAATTTAATTGTAAGCTATTTTTTTCTAAGAAGAAATGGAAGGGCATGGGATCCTAGAGAAAAAGTCAGAGAAGCTAGGAGAATTGAAGGAAGGAGAAACTCGGATTCAAATATATTATAAGAGAGAAGAATCTATTGTCAATAAAAATAAACAAAAATTAAATGGCTGTAAATGGGGCTAAAAGTACAGGAAATGTGGCCAATATTCATTGTTGATAATAGTGTAAACTCAAGATATTTGTAAGTATCGTAAAAACATGAAAAATAGAGTTTTTCCAAACCAAGTAATACAACTCCTAGACATACACCCACAGACAGTCATACTCTACAATAGATACTTGAATTTCTATATTCATTGTAGCTCTAGTCAATACTAAGAAATGGAATAATTTTCTTGTTCATCATCTGATGAATGCCTTATGAAAATACAATATACATACATAATGAAACTATAAGTACCTGTACTCACACCTGCAATGATGAGATCTATAGGATTATGGATGGATCTAGAAAATGCACTGAGTGAGATAACCAAAATACATAAAACCATGTTTTCTAGTATATGTAGAATCTAGTTATAAATGTAGTCATGTGATTGACAGGGGATTCTGGTCAAAAATATTCAACCATTTTCAGCTATGTTCATACTATCATTACTGGCTAATGTGTGAAGAATAAGTGATTTTGGAGTATCTCTTCAGACAATATCACTTCTCCACGGCTCGGGAAACATTGTGAAAGAGGAAGTGAGAAGAATATAAAAGTCAGATGATGTGGAGATGTTCAGCAGAAAGATCCTTCTGGGCATAACACAGGTGAACTGCAGCTCTGGCTCTCTGCACAAGGCCTGCATCTTAGGCCTACTATCACTCTATTAGAGATGAGGATTGGACATGTGGTGAAACCTAAGGTACTATGGGCAAATTACCATTTGACATAGAAAATGTCACTTTCTTTAGTGGTATATCTTTATCCAATATTTTATTGTAGTCTACAAGCAATTAAATATACCATATAGCCAAGTGTGGTTTTTTTTTTTTTTTAACAAGTATACTATGATACTTATAGCATGGTGAAATTTTCTAGTAGTACATTTTTCAGTATATCCTTACCATCAGATGATGAACTGATTCACATTGGAAAATAATAGTGCATTATCTTAAAGATGGCAAGTCAGTGATGGCACCTGTCATTAATACTAACACTTGGGAGACAAAGGCAGGTGGATACTGGAGCTTGATGCAAGTCTAGTCTACCAAAAAATTCCAGGGAAGCCAGAAATACAGAGAAAATCTGTCTCAAAAAGAATAGATCTATTATCTTAATACCAGATTAATACATAGGTAAACATGTATATATTTAAAATACAAAATGTGATGATTTGAGTAGGTATAAGTTATGATTGCCCCACTATACTAGAATAGCCAATATCAGTTAGCCTATGTTGTCTACATTTCCATTCACCCTCTTACTCTCTCAGTCATTCATTCCCTCATATTTAATCACTCTCTTAGTAAATTTTAAGCATACAAGAGTGGTATTAAACATTATCAACATATTGAATTCCACAGAGATATTTGTCTTTCTGTATCAACATAGATAAGTATCATTTGCATTTTATTATGATGAGGAAAATATCAATGAGCACCTAGGATAATATATTTTATGTTAAATTATTATTTTCCCTAATTACTAAAATAAAGGACTTAAATTTATACTATTGGCAAAATAGACAATAGAAAAATATAAATAACCATCCATAATTGTACATTTATATATGTGGTTACTTTATAACAAAATAAAATTAGAAATTTTTATTGTTCAGTGACACCAAAGCAGGGTGATAATTATATATGATATTAAAAAGTATCTTTTAGGTGAGAAAACATAAAATAAATTTTAAATTTGTTTTAATATTGTGAATAAACCCCCTTTATACCTGTTCATCCATATTCAACAGTAAGTTCATAAGTAAAAGAATAACAATAAAATTACTTCATATCTATTACTTTGTTAATTATTAAACACTGCACAATTAAAAATGTTTAGAAGAAGCTGAAGGAATGGCCATACAGAGACTCCTCCACTTAGGGATCCATCCAATTTGCTGCTACCAAACTCAGACTCTATTGCTGATACCAAGAAGTGCTTACTAAAAGGAGCCCAATATAAAGGAGCCCTGTACCCGTAGAGGCTCTTCAAGAGCTGGACCAAAATAGATGCATATGTACACAGCCAAACACTGGGTTGAGCATGGGGAACCAAATGGGTAAGTTAGTGCAAGGACTGTAGGAGCTGAAGGGGTTTTCAACTTCATATGAAGAACAACAATATCAACCAACCAGATCCCCAAAGCTGCTAGTAACTAAACCATCAACCAAAGTGTACACAGAAGGTACCCATTGCTCCAAGTGGATATGAAACAGAGGACTGCTTTATCTGTCATCATTGAGAAGGGAACCCCTTGTTCCTGTGGAGGCTTGATGGCCCAGAATAAGGTAATGAAAGGGCACTGAGGCAGGAATGGGTGGGTAGGCTGGGGAAGACCCTCATACAGGCAGGGTGAGGTAGGAGGGCTTAGGGAGCTTGTGGAGGGAACACAGGGAAAGGGGATAACATTTGAAATGGAAATAAATAAAATAACCAATAAAAGGATTCAAAAAGTATTTGGCAACATACAATACCCCTTCATGTTAAAAGTATTGGAGATATCATGAATTCAAGGCCCATACCTAAACATAATAAAAGCAATTTACTGCAAACCAACAGCCAATATCAAATTGAATGGAGACATACTTGAAGCAATCACGCTGAAATCGGGAACAAGGCAGGAATGCTCAATTCTCCAAGATCTGTTTAATAAAGTACCTTAAAGTGTTAGCTAGAACAATAAGAGAACAAAAAGAGATCAATGGTAAAGAAGAAATAAATGTATCACTATTTGCAGATAGTATACATAAGCAACCCCAAAAACTCTACCAGAGAACTTCTCCAACTGATAAACAACTTCATCAAAGTGGCCTGATACAAAATTAATTCAAATAAATCAGTATCCTTCCTTATACGAATGATAAACAGGCTGAGAAAGAAATTAGGAAAACAACTCTCTTTACAATAGCCACAAATAATATAAAATATCTTGAAGTAACTCTAATAAAACAAGTGAAAGACCTGTATGACAATAACTTCAAGTCTCTCAAGAAAGAAGTCAAACAAGATCTCAGAAAATGGAGAAATTTCCCATGTTCATGGATTGGCAGAATTTACATAGTAAAAATGGCTATCCTACAAATGCAATCTATAGATTCAATGCAATCTCCATCAAAATCCCAACAAAATTCTTCAAAGACAAGGTAAGAGCAATTCTCAAATTCATCTGGAAAGACAAAAAACCCAAAGTAGCAAAAACAATTCTTAGTAATAAAAGAAAAGCTGGGGGAATCACCACCCCTGAACTCAAGCTTTACTACAGAACAATAGTGGTAAAAACTGCATGGTATTGGTACAGAGGCAGACACATTGACCAATATAATAAAATAGAAGAACCAGAAACAAAACCACACACTTATGGTCACTTGATCTTTGATAAAAACACCAAAAAATATACAATGGAATAAAGAAAGCATATGCAATAAATGATGCTGGTCTAACTGGCTGTCTGTATGTAGAAGAATGAAAATAGACCCATACTTGTCACCTTGTACTAAGCTCAAGTCCAAGTGAATCAAAGACCTCAACATAAAACCAGATACACTGAAGCTAAGAGAAGAGAAAGTGAGAAAGGATCTTGAACTCATTGGCACAAGAGGAAATTTCCTAAACAGAACCCCAATGGCTCATGCTTTATGATCAATAATTGATAAATGGGATCTCATGAAACTGAAAAGCTTCTGTAGGGCAAAGGATATAATCAATAAGAAAAATCAGCAACCTTCAGATTTGGAGAAAGAATCTTCACTAACCCCACATTCAATAGAGGGCTAATATCCAAAATATCTTAAGAACTCAAAAATTAATCCAAATAAGGAGCAAACAACCAAATTACAATAGGGGTATTGATCTAAGCAGAGAATTCACAACTGAGGAATCTCAAAGGGCTGAGAAGCACCTATAGAAATGTTAAAGTGCTTAGTAATCAGAAAAATGCAAATCAAAATGATTCTGAGATTCCACATTACACCAATCAGAATGGCTAAGAAGAAAACCTCAGGTGACAAGACATGCTGGAGAGGATGTGGAGGAAGAGGAACACTCTTCCATTGCTGATGGGATTGCAAACTAGTTCAACCACTCTAAAAATCAATCTGGAGTTTACTCAGAAAATGGTAAATAGATTTACCTGAAGATGCAGCTATACCACTCTTGGGAATATCCATGAAAGATGCCCCACCATGCTGCAGGGGCACATGTTCCACTATGTTCATAGTGGCCATATTTATGATAGCCAGAAGCTGCAAACAACCTAGATGTCCCAGAACAGAAGAATGGATACAGAAAATGTGGTTCTTTTAAACAATGTAATACTACTCAATTCAAATTGGAAAGGAAGAGGCCAAAATATCACTCTTTGCAAATGATATATGATAGTGTATATAAAAGTGACACTAAAAATTCCATCAGAGAACTCCTAAACCTGATAAACAGCTTCAGTGCAGTAGCTGGATATGAAATTAACTCAAACAAATCAATGGCCTTTCTCTACACAAAAGATAAACGGGCTGAGAAAGAAATTAGGGAAACAAGACCCTTCACAATAGTCACATATAATATAAAATCCATTGGTTTGACTTTAACTAAGGAAGTGAAATATCTGTATAATAAGAACTTCAAGTCTCTGAAGAAAGAAATTGAGGAAGATCTCAGAAGATTGGAAAGAACTCTCATACTCAGTGATTGGCAGGATTGATATAGTCAAAATGGCTATCCTGCCAAAATCAATCTAAAGATTCAATGTAATCCCCATCAACATTCCAACTCAATTCTTCTCTGAGTTAGAAAGGGCAATTTGCAAATTTATCTGGAACTATTAAAAATCTAGGATAGCAAATACTCTTCTCAACCAAAAAAAGAACCTCTGGGGGAATCATCATGCCTGACATCAAGCTGTTCTACAGAACAATTGTGATTAAAAAAAAAAAAAAAAAAGCCAGGTTCTGGTATAGCAACAGACATGTAGATCAATGGAATAGAATTGAAGACCCAGAAATGAATTCACACACCTTTGTTCACTTGATCTTTGACAAGGGAGCTAAAACCATCCAGTGGAAAAAGGACAGCATTTGTCAACAAATGGTGCTGAGACAACTGGCGGTTATCATGTAGAAGAATGCAAACTGATCCATTCTTATCTCCTTGTACAACGCTCAAGTCTAATTGGATCAAAGACCTCCACATAAAACTAGAGACACTGAAATTTATTGAGGAGAAAGTAGGGAAAAGCTTGAAGATATGGGCACAGGAGAAAAATTCCTAAACAGAACATCAATGGCGTGTGCTGTAAGATCAAAAATTGACAAATGGGACCTTATAAAATTGCAAAGCTTCTGTAAGGCAAAAGACACAGTCAGCAAGACAAAAAGGCCACCAACAGATTGGGAAAGGATTTTTACCAATCTTAAAACTGATAGGGGACTAATATCCAATATATACAAAGAGGTCAAGAAACTGGACTCTAGAAATTAAAATAACCCCTTTAAAATGGGGTACAGAGCTAAACAAAGAATTCTCAACTGAGGAATACCGAATGGCTGAGAAGCACCTAAAAAAATTCAACATCCTTAATCATCAAGGAAATGCAAATCAAAACAACCTTGAGATTCTACCTCACTCCAGTCAGAAAGGCTAAGATCAAAATCTCAGATGACAGCAGATGCTGGCAAGGATGTGGAGCAAGAGGATTACTCCTCCATTGTTGGTGGAATTGCAAGCTGGAACAACCACTCTGGAAATCAGTCGGGAGATTCTTCAGAAAAATGGACATAGTACAACCAGAAGATCCAGCAATACCTCCACTGGGCATATACCCAGAAGATGTTCTAACTGGTAATAAGGACACATGCTCCATAATGTTCATAGCAGCCTTATTTATAATAGCCAGAAGCTGGAAAGAACCCAGATGTCCCTCATCCGAGGAATGGATACACAAAATGTGGTACATTTACACAATGGATTACTACTCAGCTATTAAAACAATGGATTTATGAAATTCTTGGGCAAATGGCTATATCTGGAGCATATCATCCTTAACGAGGTAACCCAATCACAAAAGAAGTCAATTGATATGCACTCAATGATAAGTAGACATTAGCCCAGAAACTTAGAATACCCAAGATACAATTTGTAAAACATAAGACAATCAGAAAGAATGAAGACCAAAGTGTGAATATTTCATTCCTTCTTAGAATAGAGAATAAAACACCCATGAAATGAGTTACAGAGACAAAGCTTGGAGCTAAGTTGGAAGGATGGACAATCCAGAGACTACCCCACAGGTATGGGATCCATCCCATAATCAGCCAGCAAACCCTGACACTATTGCCATATGCCAGCAAGATTTTGCTGAAAGGACCCTGATATAACTATCTCGAGTGAGGCTATGCCAGTTCCTGGAAAATACAGAAGGGGGTGTTCATAGTCATCTATAGGATGGAACACAGGGCCTCCAATGGGGGAGCTAAAGAAATTACCCAAGGAGCTGAAGGGGTCTACAACCCTTTAGGTGGAACAACAATATGAACTATCCAGTACCCCCATGTCTCTAGATGTATTTGTAGCAGAAGATGGTCTAGTTGGCCATCATTGGATAGAGAGGCCCCTTTGGTATTACAAACTTTGTATGCCCTAGTACAGCAGAATGCCAGGGCCAAGAAATGAGAGTGGGTAGGTAGGGAAGCAGGGCAGGGAACGGGTATAAGGAACTTTTGGGATAGCATTTGAAATTTAAATAAAGAAAATATCTAATTAAAAAATGAAAAAAAGAGAATGAGGATATGTTGAGTTTGGTAGGCAAATGAATGGAACTAGAAAATACCATCCTGAGTGAGGTAACTCAGAACCAAATGGACATGCATGGTAGGTACTCACAAAGAAGTGGATATTAGCCAGAAAAAAAAAAGAAAAAAAAATATAGAATACCCAAAACACAGTCCACCTAACTCAAAAAGGTCAACAAGATGAAGTGCCCAAGTGAGGAAGCCTGGAGGGCCAGCTAAAGAATGGAAACAGGCAACCTCTGGATAAAGTAGGTTGGGGGATCCTCCAGAATGCACCAGAGACCTGGGAGGTGAAAGACTCTGGGACTTTAGGGAAGAACCTTAGATGAAATGCCCAACAGTAGAGAGAGGGAACTTATAGAGCCCACCTCCAGCAGGAAGACAGGGTATCAAATGAGGGAGGGTGGCCATCCCACAGTCACAATTCTGACCCATAATTGTTCCTGTGTGAAAGAATTACAGGGATGGAAATGGAGAGGAGCCTGAGGAATTTCAGTGACAAGCTCAAAGAGGGATGCAGCTCAAAGGAAAGTTCCAAGGCTAGATTCTATCACTGAGGTTATGGAGCACTCACAAAAAGGGACCTAGCTTGACTACACTCCAGACCACACAACAAGAAGCTGAAAGAGTCAGAGGCAGATAGTTGCACCTAACCAATGGACAGAAGCAGCTGATCCCCATTGTTGAACTAGGGAAAGACTGAAAGAAGCTGAGGAGGTGGAAGACCCTGTAGGAGGACCAGCAGTCTCAATTAATCTGGAACCCTGAGATCTCTCAAACACTGGACCACCAAACAGTGAGCTTATACCAGCTGATATGAGGCCTCAATACATCTGGGTCTGTGTTCATTAGAAATGATTCACCTAACCCTCAAGAGACTGGAAGCCCAGCCCCAGGGAGTTTAGAGAGCAATCTGTGTTGGGAATGTGGACATCCTCATGGAGCAAGGGGGTGGGGAATTGGTATAGGAAATGCAGCAGTTGGGGGGGGGTGAATC
This sequence comes from Mus minutoides, assembly GCA_902729485.2. NCBI lineage: Eukaryota > Metazoa > Chordata > Mammalia > Rodentia > Muridae > Mus > Mus minutoides. The sequence goes on from LR749643.1 coordinate 178,962, forward strand.
AATAAAATATGGAGTGTAAAATAAATGGCTTTTTAAAAAGTTTTTAAGAGTAGTTAGAGGTTAAATAAGGTATCTGGAAATATTTTTCAGCTGTTAAAGCACTACTCCTGTTCGAAATTCATGGGTTGATTTCCAGTACCCATCAGTGGCTCACAACCAGTCTTATCTCCAGTTCCAGGAGTTCCATTGCCCCTTTGGCCAATGTAGTCAGTTAACATGTGTTGTACATAGATATACATGTAGCCCAATACTCATACACATACAATAAAAATAAATAAAGCTCAAAATAATCAAATTATTTTAATATTATTATTATTATTATTATTAATTATTTAATAGTAGCATATGATTTATTCTAATCATATTCATGTCCTACCTTATCACCACTATTGCCAGACCAACCAGCACCTTCTCTTTTTTTCATTTACCTGGATTATTATTCTAACATATATAAATAGATATTAATAGAGAAATACAACTTGATAATTTTTTTTAATATTACTTTCATGAACATGATTTTAGATTAAATGGCTTGGTATTTGATAATCAATTATGTGACCCATGCCTTAGGATTACTGAAGCTCCATTTCCTTGATATCAGTAATTTCTTGTAGCCCTTAATCAAGGAGTAGGGACTTGAGATATTTCCTTCTTTACATTAGTATGTCCAAAATAATTGTTTGGGTGTTGTTATTTTTGCATTTTGTTTGTTTGTTCATTTGTTTTCATATGAAATTATAATACTCATCTTTCATGGAAGAAATTTCTGTGTCCTGTAGAGAAGACATATTTCCTCAGCAAACTCCTCCTTGGTCCTCTGACTCTGACACTCTTTGTGTCTTCTGTTCTTTGAAGAAAAGACTATTGTATGAATTAGAGCGTGTCATCCTATGCCTAGTAATGCACTGCATTTTAACCATTTTGGCTTTCTCTAATTATCTCTATCTGCTTAAAAAAGAAGTTTCTTTGATAAGGGGTGAGTATAAAGTTTTCTACAAATTCCATAAATTAATGGAATTAAATTTCCATAATGTAAATAAATGTGGAAGGATTTTCCCTGTCCAACTAATTTCAATATTAGTGCAGCCCATGATTGGACAGGGAAAAAGGGAGGTAAAGCTAAGTGTTGCAGAGACAGGGAGGAGAGGAAGCAGTATGGAGGATTTACAGATGATTCAAATTCAGCATGGCTTTAAATAGCCACAGGGAGATATAATATCATATAGGGATAGAATAATTGGGGTAACTTGTCTAATCTAGGTGGGCAGCTTGTATCATTAGCAATTGGTTCTGAAATTATTCTGTGGGCATCCTGTGAATTGAGATTTTTTATATAAATATGACTGGTTAATTATAAGATTCAAGAGTTTTGATTTTACAGGGTTACTGGCTATTGTGATATCTAACCACAAGGTGCTAGGTCATTGTATGGGGCTGATATGGCAATGACGCACCAAGGGAAATTAGCAAGAAGTGATAAGATGTCTTGAGAGCCTCTGGCCAGAGAATCTGCTGAAATGAGAACACCCAGCTGGAGACATGTGGCCTGCCAGTGCCCGGCAGAGCACTGGAACTTGCCATTCTTGTTAATATTTACACAACAAGTAAACTTATAGGCAATAATATTGTTTGATAAGGAAATTTTGAAATAGACTTACTAGAATATTATTAAACATTTTATTGATAAACCTCATTAAACATTGTAAGTGTATATTATGCTTTAAATGTGTTTTCTTACTACCTTATCAATAGATATATTTATGTGCATTTTATGCTACTGTAAAGTGGAAATTTTTCTGTCATAGTTTTGAAATAAATTTATTAAAACATGACATTCTGATTCATAACATATCAAAACAATACAGACTAAAGTAATAAGAAGTATTTTACCAATTCCTACAATAAAATGACATTGAAAAAATCCTACACTGCACAAAAAGAAACACATAAAGGACTCTACTTGTTTGTATTTTTTTATCCAAAGAATCTGTCAGTGGATGTTGATCACAGAATCATTTTCAAGTATATTATTTTTATCTGTGACATATTTAAGAATATCACAAATGTTTCAATAGAAAAACCTTAACATCTCTGGAAAAGTTTCTTTATCCCATTGCAAATTTATTGCTCACAAATTGTTGCTCATAGCTTAAGACCAATTCCATTTGTCAAAGCTCAATATCATTGCTATTTTCCACATAGTCTTGTGTATCAAGTCAAGGCCAACAATGCTACTATCCTCGGAAGAAAAACAAATGCATAGAATTTTTCTAAAAGCCCTGCCATAAAGAGATTTAAATCATTTCAATTATCCATTCTTTTCCTTCTTCTTATATGTGTCAGAGAAAAAAAAATTAAAGTCTGTTTACAATTATGTGTGCATATTATATCATGATGGTGTTCAAATATATCTTATATTTGTGTTTGCTGAGTGTTGTATTTATATTTAGAAAATAATGTATTAAGCCATTAGTTGGGGGATCTGTTTACTTACCACTCATATTCCCAGAAACAGAACATGATTCAAGTTAACTCTTAAAAACAAAAGCAATGATATATTCTGCATATATAGAAAGAAAAAGATCTGAGAAGCCAGGTAAGTATGAACTACAATTATTCTTGCTCTGAAGAACTTACAACATTTGTTGCAGAAAGTCAGAGTACAGGTGTTTTGAACATCTGTGAGAGCTGGATGAGGATGTGGAGTGCTATGAAATACTCTCTTCTGGATATCCTGAGGTCCTGGTAATAATCAATACACAACAGCTCTGACCACTTTCACAAAAATAAAAAACAAAAAGGAAAGAGTGAATAAAATATGTATAGAGAAGAAAGAAGGAAGAGAGGAAATCAGAACGTGAAGCTATGAAGGGGACTAGTTTCTAATCAGAGAGGTCAGATAAGTCAGAAGAAAGATCATTGCAAGTGAATGTGACTACAATGCATTGTATACAGATATGAAGCTTTCAAAGTAATAATTAAATGAATATCTAAGTCTTGGGCACTAGCTCAATTGTGAGATTGATTTTTTATTTTTTTTTGTAACAAGAAAGACTGAATTTTAATGTCCAACACTTAGGTGAGAAAACAGGTATGAAGAGGGTGATGGGAGACAATGCATTTAATCCCACCATTTTGGAAACAGAGACAGGTGAGTCTCTACTTTGAGACCAGAGTGATCTATAGTCTAAATCTCAGGATATCCAGGGATACGTAGAGAAGCCAAGTCTTGAAAAATGAAACAAACAAATGAAAATCCAAACAAATGAAGAAACAAAATACCAAAACCAAATGAGCAACAAAACAAACAAAAACAAAAACAAAAATGCCAGGAATAGTAGTATGCTCTTCTAACCCCAGCACATGGGAAGCGGAAACAATAATCCCTGGAATTCAACAATTAGTCTAACCTAATGTGCAAGCATCAAGTCCCAATGAGAGACACTATCTCAAAAGAGACCCTAAGCAATCAAATCTGAGGTGATACATATGCACAAACATAGATGTACATATGTGTGTTCAAGAACATGAACATATGCATTTATGTACACATATCCTCACATACATAAATACATACATATATACAACATACATAAAGTATTTATATATACACATATGCATATATATACACATTTGCATTTACATATAAACATGTATATTCTTTATGAACTAAGAGTTTTGCATTAGGAGAATTTATATGAAAATTTTATTTCTCATGTACTTCAAGTAATATTGTGGCCTTGTACACCATGAAATGAAAATAATATTATTCACTTGTCTTTATGCAAGAAAGTATAAATTATAGCAAATTGTGATTTTCTTTCTGTTTTTCTATTTATTTTCTTGACACAGGTTTTTCTGTACATCTTTGGATGGTCCAGAACTCACTCTGTAGATCAGGCTGGCTTTGAATTCAGATATCTGCTTGTTTCTGCCTCCCAAGGTCTGGGATTTGAGGTGTGTGTCACCAAGATCTACCCATAAATCGTGTATTTTCTATTTCACAGCATAATTATATACATATGAGATTCTTTTGTTATTTAAATTACAGCAGATTACAAGTTAGGAATACATTCTACACTCAGTTACAATTCTGGAAACGAATGTATCTTCCTATTTATTTTTCTGCTTAAGTCTGCTTATCTGTCTCCTTTGCTTTGTTTCTTTCATTTTTTGGTCTCTATTCTCACTCACTTGGCAAGTGTCTATGTTGTTAGCTTTGTTAGCTTGTGCAGACATAACATTGAGTAACTTAATCAAAAGAAATATATTCCCCCTCACATCTGGCCGTTGAATATCTTTGCCACAAATGGTCCCCTAGAATACCCAAGGATCATTTTTTCTGTCTGAAAGAGAGCTACTACATTCATCTTCTCACTGTGTCCTCAGAGGGCAAGCAGAGAACAAACAAGTCTCTCTGGTCCTAAAATACCAAATCTGTCTGGTCAAGTCTCTATATCTATGCAGCAATTTACGCTTAAAAATATAGTTATGAAAGACCATGTGTCAAAAAAATACATGAAAGCTTAGTTTCAACGTCCAATTAATCAACCTTAATTCTAGGAGCTACACCAGATCAAACTCTACCACTAGTATTCTCTTACTATTCTATAATATGCTAGATGCTTATAGCAGTTTCTCTAGAACCTTCCTCTTCTCTGGGCAGCAGGCTGTACCTTACCTCAGAATTTAACTCACTCCATCCACAATTTGGGATTACCTTTACTATTTGAAGATAAAATGTTGCATAAGTGTCATTCTGATACTTCCATGGACAGATCACAAAAAGCCTTATAGATTCTTCCCAATTGAGAACCTTAAATAAAGTAAGGAGATCACAAATCAGGCATTTTACCTGACAGCGTTTATTCATATCCATTTGCTGATATGATGATTTGCTATAGAAAGAGGAACTTAACCATTAAAACGCATACTTTTTATTGGATATTTTCTATACTTATATTTCAAATGGTATCACCTTTCCCAGTCCCCCTCCCCCAGAAACCCCCAATCCCATCCTCCCTACCCCTGCTTCTATGAAGGTTTTCCCCCACCCGCCCACCTACTCCTGCCTTCCTGTCCTGGCATTTCCATACAAACAACATCAAACTTTCACAGGACCAAAGGTCTCTCCTCACATTGATACTCAAAAGGGCCATATGTGGCTGGAGTCATGGGTCCCTCCATGTGCACTCATTGGTTAGTAGTTTAGTCCTCAGGAGCTCTACTGGATTTGGTTGGTTGATATTGTTTTTCTTCCTATGGGATTGCAAACCCCAGTCCATTCTCTAGCTCCTCCATTGGGAACCTCATGATCTGCCCAATGGCTGCCTGCGAGACAACCACTGTATTTGTATTTGCCTCTGTATTTGTCAGGCTCTCACAGAGCCTCTCAGGAACAGTTGTACCAGGCTATTGTCAGCATGCACTTCTTGGCCTCCACATTAGTGTCTGGGTTTGGTACTCTATCTGGGATGGATACCTGTAGGCCGCCGTGTGATCGCCATTCCAAGATGGCGCCGGTTTCCTGTCCGCCCTAAGCGGTAAACAGCTCAGTGCACAAGCCACAAGCGTAAGGGCCTGTTCCCGCCTTGGGAGCTCTTACCACCCGTGATGCATTGTGGCCTGATCCGGAGATAGCCTATGGTATGATGCCACGTCCTAGGCAAGCATATTTCCCTATATAAGGATGCCCGTCTTGGGCATCGGGGCCCTTCACCTCCCAGAAGCTTTGCTCTCCCTCACAAGACGCAATAAAGCTTTGCTGTAGAAGGATCCTGTGTGCGGCCTGCTTCTTCCTGCTGGCGGGATATGGCGGGTTGCATTCTGGGCCGAAGCCCGGGAACAGACCACCATCTCCGGCAAATTGAAGGGCCCCTCACGAGAGGAGGATTCAGAACTACAGGACGAGGTGAGTTTGGAGAGGTATGTCTAAGCCTGAATTCTTCGGCGTTTTTTTTATTTTCATTTTCATCAGCCTGATTTGCGTTCTTCTTGCAATTGTTATACCGATCTGGAAATTAGTACGCAATTGCATTCAGGATGAAAAATGTGAGACTTCGGTTCAAAAGGGCCAAGCAGTGCTTGAGGAAGTTCAGGATAGTCTATCAGAAACCGAACAGAGTGTGAGTTTGGGTGCGCGCCCCAGAAAAAAGGAAAAAAAAAAGAAAAAGAAAAGGAAAAACCAAAAGGACCGATACTTAAAGCAGAAAAAGGTCAAGAAAATAAGAAAAGGGGAGCCAAGTCGACTGACTCCTCTAGTAAGATTTATCCAGCCTTAAAAAATTTATATATTGACAGTTCTGAGGACTCCACGTCCTCTGAATCTGAGAAGCTAAGCCCTGATGAAGAGGCAGAGCTTGAGGCAGAAGCTACAAAATATGACCAAGAGAGATATCACCCGGATGAGGGGAATACAACTGCTAGGGTGCATTCTAGAGCAAATGCACCCTCAGCACCACCACCGCCTTACGCACCTCCCTTAGGGGAAAATGCGGTGGGTATCTCCCGCATCCCACAAAAGGTGAGAGAGAAGCTTAGAGCAGCTTTTCCTGTTTTTGAACAAAATGACATACCAGGACGAATACACATCCCACTTGATTTTGGACAACTTAAAGAGCTGGTTGAGGCGGTCTGCAAATATGGACCCAGTGCAAATTATACCCTGGTTATGTTAGAAAGATTTACTGACAATTATTTAACTCCTAATGATTGGCAGACTGTTGCGTGGGCAGCGCTTCCTAATATGGGACAGTATTTAGAATGGAAGGCATTATGGCAAGAGGTAGCCCAAAAACAAGCGGTGGCTAATGCCGCAGCAATTACAGAGGAGCAAAGAGGCTGGAACACTGACATGCTGACAGGCCAAGGCCCATACGAGGCCAACCAATTAAATTATTCATGGCAAGCATACATACAAGTTGCAGCCACGGCTATAAAAGCCTGGAGAGCCCTCCCTAAGAAAGGTGAGGCACAAAACCAGCTCACAAAGATAATTCAAGGTCCCCAAGAATCGTTTTCTGACTTTGTTGCTCGAATAACAGAAGCAGCAAGTCGTATATTTGGGGATCTAGATCATGTCCAGCCCATGCTTGAACAACTCATTTTTGAGCAAGCAACTCAAGAATGTAGAGCAGCTATTGTCCCCAGAAAAGGACAAGGACTACAGGACTGGCTACGGGTCTGTAGAGAGTTAGGAGGCCCGCTGACTAATGCAGGACTAGCGGCTGCCATCCTACAATCTCAGAAAAGGCCCACACAGACTAATAAGAAAGAAAAAACTTGCTTTCTCAGTGGTAGACCAGGCCATTTTAAAAATCAATGCCCTAAGGCTAAGGCCATGAGAGACCAAACAACTATTGCCTTGTGCTCCCTATGTGGGAAAGGATATCATAATCCCAGGTTTTGCCGTTCTGCTAGAGACATTAAGGGACGCCTATTGCCCCCATTATCTCAGGGATCAGAACATTCAAAAAACGGGGCAGCAGGCCCCAGCTCCCAGGGCCCGCAGAAATATGGGACACCATGGAACAAGAGTCAGGTCAAAGAAAACCCCGATACCTCGGAGGACCCACAACAAGAATGGACCTCCGTGCCGCCTCTGACATTTTATTAACACCCCAACTTGGAGTGCAGCCAATTCCTGTTAATATGCCCCCTCTTCCTCCATCCACTAGTGGACTGATTCTTGGTAGAGCCTCCCTCACAGCGCAGGGATTAATAGTTTACCCAGGAATAGCAGATGGAGATCACACCACTCAAATACAGATATTATGCTCCAGCTTGAATGGAGTATTCTCTATTTCAAAAGGGGACCACATTGCACAATTGGTGCTATTACCAGAAGAAACCTGCTCAGAATTTCTCACCCATCTAAGAGAATGGGGTCCTCAGGCACTGACTCAGCTTACCTTGTGATTTCTTTAAATAATAGGCCTAAGTTAGATCTGACCATTGATGATAAGAAATTTTCAGGAATTTTAGATATGGGAGCTGACAAAACCATTATTTCCTCCCATTGGTGGCCTAAGCATTGGCCTGTTAAACAATCTGCTCATTCCCTCCAAGGATTGGGGTATCAGGCTAGCCCTACTATCAGCTCATGAGAGCTGTGGTGGAAATCACCAGAAGGACACGAAGGAAGAGTTACACCATATGTCCTTCCCCTGCCAGTGAATTTATGGGGACAAGATATACTTACAGGATTAGGCCTTACACTTACCAATGACTTAAATTATTCTGGACATTGTCAGCAAATGATGCAGGATATGGGATACATAGAGGGGAAGGGATTAGGAAAAGTCAACCAAGGTAGAACCAGCCCCATTAACACTATACAGAAAAATGACAAAAAGGGTCTGGGTTTTTCCTAGGGGCCGCTGAGGCTGTTCCGCCCATACCTTGGAAAATGGAGGAGCCAGTGTGGGTTTTTCAGTGGCCACTATCCTCTGAAAAACTTATGGCAGCAACTCAGTTAGTGACTGAACAATTACAATTGGGACACCTTGAAACATCCACCTCTCCTTGGAATACTCCTATTTTTGTAATAAGAAAAAAGTCTGGTAAATGGAGGCTTCTTCATTCATGACCTGCAAGCAATTAATGCTCAGATGCAGTTGTTAGGGTCATTACAGCGAGGCCTACCACTGCTTTCAGCATTACCAAAAGATTGGAAAATTATTATTTTAGATATTAAGGATTGCTTCTTTTCCATCCCCTTGTGTGTCCAAGATAGACAAAGATTTGCATTCACACTCCCTTCCGTAAATCACATGGAGCCAGATAAACAGTATCAGTGGAAAGTGCTACCACAAGGCATGGCCAATAGTCCAACTATTTGTCAGTTATATGTGCAAATGGCTCTGGAACCTGTAAGGAGAAAATTTCCCACTTTGCTCCTGGTTTTTTTACATGGACGATATCCTTATGAGTCACAAAGATTATTCTTTATTGCAGCAAGCCTTCCCCATACTAATAAAAACTTTGGATACCTGGGGATTGCAAATTGCCAATGAAAAGATACAAATCTCTGAAACTGGCCATTTTTGGGGGTCAACCATCCTTCCTGAAAAAATTATTCCACAGAAAATAGAAATTAGAAAAGATCATCTGCAAATATTGAATGACTTCCAGCGACTTTTAGGGGACATCAATTGGCTAAGACCCCTTTTAAAAATTCCTTCAAGTGATCTTAAACCTCTTTTTGATATTCTAGAAGGAGATATAAATATTGCATCCCTTAGGGTTTTAAAACCATCTGCCCGATTAGCCCTGCAAAGGGTTGAAGAGGCTCTTAAAGAAGCCCAATTGAATCGAATAGATTATTCTCTCCCGTTTGTTCTTTGTGTGTTCTCTACGCATTTATTGCCCACTGCAGTATTGTGGCAAAATGGACCTTTGCTATGGATTCACCCTAATGCCTCACCCACTAAGGTTATTGACTGGTACCCTGATGCGGTTGCGTTCTTAGCATTTAGGGGACTTAAAGCTTCCCTTACACATTTTGGCATGCATCCGCACAAGTTGATTGTGCCCTATACCAGCCAACAAGTACAAGTATTGGCCGCTACCACTAACTCTTGGGCCAGATTGGCAACATCATTTTCAGGACTTATAGATAACCATTATCCTACTCACCCCATTTTGCAATTTGCATTAAAAACAGACAATGGGCCCGCCTATACCTCTCAAAAGTTTAAACAGTTCTTCTGCCAAATGGATGTGACACACCTAACTGGACTGCCCTATAACCCCCAGGGCCAAGGTGTTGTGGAGCACACTCACCGCACACTTAAGTCTTACCTCATTAAACAAAAAGGGGGAATAGAGGAAGTATTACCCTCTACCCCGCGAGTGACCATATCACTGGTCCTCTTTACCCTTAATTTTTTAAACATTGATGATCAAGGCCACACGGCGGCCGACCGACATTGCTCTGAGCCAAATAGACCTAAAGAGATGGTGAAATGGAAGGATGTCTTAACAGGGCAATGGAAGGGCCCAGATCCCATTTTGATGAGATCCAGGGGAGCTATTTGTGTTTTCCCACAGGAGGAAGACGACCCCTTCTGGATCCCTGAGCGCCCGACCAGAAGAATTGTGCCGACTTACAAAGAGGATGATCGCTGTCCTTCTGTTAAAAAGTCATCACCCCATATGGATCATTCTGGACGTGTTCCAGAGGAGTCCCCGTGTCTGCGTGACCCACCATATATGACACGTCCCTATAACATTTAGTCTTTTCTACTTAATTCTACGCTTTGATTTATGCTTAAATCTGGGGGAGATGCCCCCCTTGCATATCTCTGTCCAAAAGAAATATTAGTATCTCCAAGGAAATTGGTCACGACATGCAGAGGAACTATCCTGCCGCCTCCTGATCAAGATCTCCGCCTTGAATGGAACTAGGCTAAATCCTGTCTCAGTTGGCGATCTGACGTCCTGGATTTCCTCTGTTGTTTCTTATTTTAAAGAGTGGGTGGGAGTGGGACCTTTTGGGGCTATGCTCTGCTGCGGACTGGTTCTGGTCCTATGGCTCCTCTGCAGACTCAGGTCCAGTCAGGCTCGCCAAAGGGCTATTGTGGCCCAGGCGCTTGTTGCACTAGAACACGGGACACCAATTCAGTTGTGGTTGTCCATACTACAGAAAGATTGAGTTCGCACTCGTGGATACATACCTCCCCCTGTCGTTGAGTTTCATAATCTGACATGTCTAACAGTGACCTCCAACACCTTCCCAGAATCAGATGGGCTCGGGTTCCCATTGCGCCTGATGTGTGGAGTGATCGAGGTGCTGGTCATCTCCTAAGGCGAAAGGGCTCCAGTTCCCATTGCACTTCGCTGAGATGATCACCCTGGTCTGACCTTTTCTAGTCTCGAGCCCCACCGATACCATGAGGGTCCCCTCGACTGAACTGGTTTTCAACCAGGCTTATGTTTGACATAGACGATGTGTTGCTTAAACAAAAAGGGGGAGATGTAGGCCGCCGTGTGATCGCCATTCCAAGATGGCGCCGGTTTCCTGTCCGCCCTAAGCGGTAAACAGCTCAGTGCACAAGCGTAAGGGCCCGTTCCCGCCTTGGGAGCTCTTACCACCCGTGATGCATTCTGGCCTGATCCGGAGATAGCCTATGGTATGATCCCAGTAGTTGGGCTACTATCCACTTATCAGTGAGTGCATGCCATGTGTGTACTTTTGCAGTTGTGTTACCTCATTCAGGATGATATTTTCTAGTTCCATCCATTTACCTAAAAATTTCATGAAGTCACTGTTTTTAATAGCAGAGCATATTTCCCTATATAAGGATGCCCGTCTTGGGCATCGGGGCCCTTCACCTCCCAGAAGCTTTGCTCTCCCTCACAAGATGCAATAAAGCTTTGCTGTAGAAGGATCCTGTGTGCAGCCTGCTTCTTCCTGCTGGCGGGATATGGTGGGTCGCAGATACCCAGGTGGAGTAGTCTCTGGATGGCCTTTCCTTCAGACTTGGCTCCACAGTTTGTCTCCACAATTATTCCCATGAGCATTTTGTTATCACTTCTAAGAAGTACTGAAGAATCCACACTTTGGTCTTCCTTCTTCTTGAGCTTCATGTGGTCTGTGAGTTGTATCTTGGGTAGTCTGAGCTTTTGGGCTACTATCCACTTATCAGTGAGTGCATGCCATGTGTGTACTTTTGCAGTTGTGTTACCTCATTCAGGATGATATTTTCTAGTTCCATCCATTTACCTAAAAATTTCATGAAGTCACTGTTTTTAATAGCAGAGTACTCCACTGTGTAAATGTACCACATTCTGTATCCATTTTCTATTGAAGGACATCTGGTTTCTTTCCAGCTTATGGCTATTATATGTAAGGCTGCTATGAACATAGTGGAGCATGTGTCCCTGTTTTATGTTGGAGCTTCTTTTGGGTGGCTCAGGAATGGTATAGCTGGGTCCTCAGGTAATACTATATCTAATTTTCTGAGGAACTACTAGACTGATATCCAGAGTGATTGTACCAGCTTGCAATCCCAACAACAATGGAGGAGTGTTCCTCTCTCTCTACATCCTTGTCAGCATCTGCTGTCACCTGAGTTTTTGACCTTAGCCATTTTCACTTGTATGAGGTACACTCTCAGGATTGTATTTATTTGCATTTCCCTAATGATTAAGGATGTTGAACATTTATTTATGTGCTTCTTGGCCATTAGATTCCTCAGATGAGAATCCTTTGTTTAGCTCTGTACCCAATTTTTATTAGGTTTATTTGATTCTCTCGAGACTAACTTCTTGGGTTCTTTGTATAAATTGGATATTAGCTATCTATAAAATGTAACATTGGTAAAGATCTTTGCCCAATCTCTTGGTTGCCATTTTGTTCTATCTACAGTGACCTTTGCTTTTTAGAAACTTTGCAATTTTATGAGGTCTCATTTGTCTATTGTTGATCTTAGAACATAAATTATTGGTGTTCTGTTCAGGAAAATTTCCCCTATGCCCATATGTTCAAGGATATTTTCCACTTTCTCTTCTACTAGATTCAATGTATCCGGTTTTATGTTGAGATCCTTGATCCATTTGGACTTGAGCATTGTACAAGAAGATAAGAATGGATTTATTTGCATTCTTCTACATGCTGACCACTAGTTAAACCAGCAACATTTGTTGAAAATCCTTTTTTCCCTCCTGGATGATTTTAGATCCTTTGTCAAGTATCAAGTGACCACATGTGTGTGGATTCATTCCTGGGTCTTCAATTCTATTTCATTGAACTTCCTGTCTGTCTCTGTACAGATACCATGTAGTTTTTTTGTCCATTGCTCTGTAATGCAGCTTAAGATAAGGGATGGTGATTCACCCAGAAGTTATTTTATTGTTAAGAATAGTTTTCACTCTCCTTGTTTTTTTGTTATTCCAAATAAATTTGCAAATTCCTCTAACTCTCTGAAGAATTGAGTTGGAATTTTGATGGAGATTGCATTGAATTTATCGATTGCTTTTGGCAATATGACCATTTTTACTATATTTATCTTCCCAATCCATGAACATGGGAGATCTTTCCATCTTCTGGGGTCTTCTTCAATTTCTTTCTTCAGAGGCATGAAGTTCTTGACATATAGATCTTTCACTTTCTTAGTTAGTCAGATCAAGCTATATTACTTGTGGCTACTGTGAATTATGTCATTGTCCTAATTTCTTTCTTAGCCTCTTTATCCTTAGAGTAGAGGAAGGCTACTGATTTGTTTGAGTTAATTTTATATCTAGAGACTTTGCTGAAGTTATCAGGTTTAAGAGTTCTCTGGTGGATTTTTTTTGTGTCATTTAATTATACTAACATATTTGCAAATATTTTTACTTTTATTGTTACTCTGAGCAATTTTGTACATTTGGGTGCTATTTTTTTTTTCTGGAAATTCTAGGGTAAAATACATTATTTTTAATTTTCCAGTCTCTAACATGGTACTGATGTTGTTGACCAATATTTTTCTTTCTCATCTTTATTAAAAGTAACAGTGCTTTGGTTTTACATTAACTTTTTGCTACCTTTCATGATTAATTTTAAAGCACTCATTTATGTCTTCACTTTCTATCTTGTAAATTTTCAAATGAAAAAGAAAAAAAAAA
>LR749643.1:193948-245815 GCA_902729485.2 Mus minutoides
AGCCATCAACCAAGCAGTACACATGGCTTCGTCTGAATATGTAGCAGAGGATGGCCTTGTCATACACCAATGGCAGGAGAGGTCCATGGTTCTATGAAGGCTCAATAGATGCCCCGTGTAGGGGAATCGAGGGTGGAGAGATGGGAGTGGGTAGGTGGGTGGAGGAATACCCTCACAGAAGCAGGAGGAGTGAGGAGATGATAGGGTGTTTCCAGGAGGGAGGGAAACTGAGAAATGGGAAAACATTTGAAATGTAAATAAAGAAAACATCCAATTAAAAAAAGAGAAAACTTTGACCCAAAATGTATCTTGTCTATAAGAATTGCATGGATGGGCAAAGGAGGAATGACTGAGGAAATGGCCAACCAATAACCAGCCCATCTTGAGACCTATCTCATAGGGAAATCCTTGAAACTATTTATGCTGCTCTGTTATGTTTGTGGACAAGAGTCTAGCATGGCTGTCCTCTGAGAAGCTCCACCCAGTAGCTGATGTGGAGAGATGCAGTGACCCACAGCCAAACATTGGATAGAGCTTAATGACTCTTATGAAAGTGTTGGGGGGAAGATTGAAGGGACTCAAGTGTAGGAACTCCACTGGAAGATCAACAGTCAGCTAACATGGATCCTCAAGGGACCTCACAGATTGAATTACCAACCAAAGAGCGTAAAAGGGCTGGAACTAGGCACCCCTGCACTTATATAGCAGATATGCCACTTGGTCTCCCAAACAGCTGGAGCAGGTGCTATTCCTAAAGCTGTTGCCTATCTGTGGAATATCTATGCCTTCTGGTCTGCCTTCACTGGGAGTAGTACTTAGCCTTGCAGAGACTTGATTTTCTTGGATTAGTGGATACCCAGGAGGGGCATGCACTGTCTCAGAGGAGGAGAAAAGTGCTGGTGGCACAATTATGGGAGGGGGGCAGAAAGGGATCAGCAATCCAGATGTAAATTTAATAATAAAAAACACATATCTTTGTTTTCAGCTTTTATTAACTTATTGCTGTATATCTAATATATGTTATAAAATATAGCAGTTTCCAACTAACACCAGGAGCTGATACTCTGTAACAGCCCTCTCTACCCAAATCCTGCTCAGGGAAAGCTTGTCATCCCCCCAGAAAGGCTGACACACCAAAGCTCACAGGTGAGAATACCACTAGCTTCTCAATACCTGGCCCAAGTGGGACCTCAGCAAAGCCAGGTAGATGTTTCTTTCAGTTTAACTTTCAGTACACCGAAGCTGATTCTGTGCTTCAGTGTTCCACACACCAATTCCATAAAGACACCAATTCCATAGACACCAATTCCATAAAGACACCAATTCCATAAAGACAAGGCTTTAGTCCCAGGAGTGCTGATCCTCTGAGGCTCACAGACTCACAGGTTCACAGGAAAGACAAATTCCAGTCAGAGACAGCAAGGCCAGTAAACCCCAGAGATTACCTGTAGGTGAGAGGCAAGCACAAGAAATAAGCAACAGAAACCAATACTACTTGTCATCATTAGAACCCAGTTTTCCCACCACAGCAAGCCCTGAATACCCCCAACCCACCTGAAAAGCAAGATTCTGATCTAAACTCTCATCTCATATATATATGTGTGTGTGTGTGTGTGTGTGTGTGTGTGTGTGTGTGTAAATGACCTAAAAATTCTACAATTTGTATTTCATAAGCAAATGGATGGAACTAGAAAATATTATCCTGACTGAGTTAACACAGAACTAAAAGGATACTCATGACACAACTCACAGACCATTTGAAGCTTAACAAAAAATAAGGGCCAAGTATGAATTCTTCACTCCCACTTAGAAGGAGGAAAATAATCAAGAAAACCCTGGGGAGAGAGAGGCCTGGTGGGAGAAGGGAGGGGGAGAGTAAAAAGAAAGTCAGGATCAGGTATGGGCAAAGACAGGAGAGAAGCCCAAAGGGCCAGAGGAATGAATGGAAATATGTAGCAGTGGAAGGTAGAGAAGAGGGCACTAGAAATCCAAGACACCAAGTATGTGAAAGATTTGGCTCCCAGGACCCAATGAGGATGACTTTATCCAAAATGCCTAACAGTGGGGAGATGGAACCTGAAATGCCCACCTCCAGTACACAGACATGGCCCAGTTGAGAGATAGGGCCACCCAGTCATTTCAAAAATTTTGACCCAGACTTGTTTCTGTCTCTATAAGCATCTGATTGAGACAGATACAGACACTTACAAGCAGCCACTGGACTGGGCTTGGGGACCCCTATGGAAGAGTTAAAGGGAGCACTGAAGGAACTGAAGGGGATTGCAACCCCATAGTTAGAATAACAGTATCAAAGTACCAGACCTCTCAGAATCCTCAAGGACTAAGCCACCAACCAAAGAGAATAAATGGGCTAGAATGAAGCCCCCTGCTAAATATATAGCAGAGAACTGCCTTCTACCTTGTCTGGCCTCAGTTCAAGGGGATGCACCTGGTCCTGTGGATGCCTAATGCCCCAGAGAAGGAGGGCTAGAGGCTTTGTGGTGGGAATTGGATAGTGAGTTGGGGGGCACCCTCTTAGAAGTTAAGGGAAAAAGTGATGGTGTAGGGAGCTTATCGAAGGGGCACAGGGAATTGGGATAATATTTGAAATGGAAATAAATAATTGTATTTTAATTGATCATACTTCTAAACTTGAGAGTAGTATGCATCACTGGTTCTCAACTTGTGTGTTATGACTCCTTTGGGAAATATATATATATATATATATATATATATATATATATATATATATATATATAAACACAAAATAAATTTATGGTCAGAATTGTATTTTGAATGAAGATGGCACACATAGATTCATAGGGAGTAAAATTATTGGGGTTTTGGCCTTGTTAGAATAGGTATATTAAATAAGGTGTTTCATGACTGGGTGGACTTTAAGGTTTCAGAAGCTCATGCCAGGCCCAGTGTGACTCTATCAGCTTCCTGCCAATCTCAATGTAGGACTCTCAGCTACCTCTCCAGCACCATATATACCTATATGTCACCATGCTTCCTGCCATGATGATAATGAGACAATCCTCTAAAATGCAAGCCAGTCCCAAGTAAATATATTCCTTTATAAGTAATGCTGTGGTCATGGTATCCCTTCACAGTAATAAAAATCAAAACTTAGGCAAGGATCACTACAACAAAAGGGACTGTATAAAGGGGTTTGTCTATTTATAGAGTTTTATTGGGAGCATGCAAGCAGACATGGTGCTGGAGGAACCAAGAGTTTAGCATCTTGATCTCATGGCATCCTGGAGGAGACTGGACTTTCACAATGGCAGAGCTTGAATCTAAACATATGAGACTCAAAGCCTGCCTGCTCAGTGACATACATACTTCCTCCAACAAAGTCATGCCTATTAACAGTCCAACTATGATTCTATGAGGGCCAAGTATATTCTAACCAGCACAAGGATGCATCATTAGGAAAGCTGAGAATCACTGTCATAGAACAATTGTATTAATTTGTTATAACATATGTATAATAATTGGGATTGATATAATTTCAACTGCCAAGAGTGACTTTGCTTCATATGATACAATTTGAAGAATATTTATTTCAAATTGAGAATACAACTCTTCATAAACATCTTTTTCAGAATTAAGAAGATATTATATTTGTTTGCACAGGTCAATTAATTTCTATTTTACTTACTTTAAAAAGTGCTGAATAAATGTAATGGTTTTGCTATTTATTAAAATGTAAGTTTTCAAAGTAATATTCCAGAAATTTTCAATTATTCTCTATCATGGGCAATGATCTGTAAAAAAAATAAAAACTAAAACTTTGGAAATATTTATATTTCTATCTGAGCTTAAGATCCCATCATAAAGTAACTCTGAATATTGACAAACATGGTAGGCACTTACAGTGCTGATGAGGAGGTTCAGGAACATAAACTGATCAATAATAAATGGATTGAAACATAATTCATTTTGTTTGGTTAAACAAAAAAATCTCCAGTGTGTCCCCAGATCTCCACATACAATGAGGTGTAAGCACTAGAGATAGAAAGATATAAAAATGCAGAAGGAACAAGGACAAACATGAAGGGAGGAAAGCAGGAAGGAAATATAAGGAACAGTAGGAAAGAGGGGAATGTTACAGGTGAGAATTATATTATTGGGATAAAATTAAAGCTCATAAAGGTATTTTTCTTTAACCCTGCTATATTGACTTCCACATTCAAGACCATGGGCAGGCTAGCATAGCTATTAAATAGTCTCATATCATCAATCTCTGCATGAGAGAAAAGAGGGTAGAAAGACCAAAGGTTCATGCTAAAAACAGTGTATTGTAGAGATGTGCAGAAAACTTCAATGAGTATTTCTGGGAGCCTCATAAATTCTGTACTCATAAGACTTTAACAGTAATTATATCTCATGGTCACACTACTGTAAAAGTACACTGGAACACACATATTTAGATATGGGGATTTTTTACACAACAAATAGGAAATTATTTGATTTATAAAATAATCTGCCTTTGATATCTCACAGTCATTCTTATTTCTATGTACTTAACATTTCATTTATGAGAATCAGAAGTCCTTTTTGGGATACTTCTGACTATATGGGCATTTCAGCCTTTCCAGTTAAAATCATGTTCTACAAGTGGTCTACATATTTGTAAGGAAAGCAATTTCTGTTTAAACTTAAAGGAGCGAACTTGATTGTTTGTTGGCTGTAGTAATAAAATGCATGTAATGATTGAGGTTATAGAGTTTTTATATTAGAGTACTAGCAATATATGTTCTCTATATCTTATAGAATTAAACCAAGCTAATTAATAAACCTATCACACTATTCTGAGGCAGACACACAGACAAAACATACACACATAAACACACACACACACACACACACACACACACACACACACACACATGCACACAGTTAGACAGAGACAAAGACTGAGACAAGGATAGAGAAATACAGGGATGTGGGAGTAAGGCATTACTTGAAGATCTTCTTTATTAACAGGATATTAGTTCAGCAAACAAACGCCAAACCTTATGGTGATTTGTTGCCATCGACTCTGCTTTATAATTTCATTATTTACTCTATATTCAGTGATTTCTTTTCTGGAGCTACAATATAACATGAACACATCTGAGTTATATTAAATTTTAACATTTACAATAATTTATCTTAGTTTGCCTATATAATTATAAATATATATCATATTAATTTTATAGAAGGTTATATATATATATATATATAATCTCATATATATACAATCTCATATATATATATATATATATATATATATATATATATATATATATATGAGATTAGACAAGTCAATGTCATTCATATATATATATATATATATGAGATTAGACAAGTCAATGTCAACCTAAGTTTATTTCTTTGAGTTATACCATTGGACTTTTACAATACATGCAGTTTTATGATTAAATATTAAATGTTTGCTCTTGTTATATCGATGATATTAAGAAATCAATGATATTGACTGCTGTGAAATTCCCATTCTATATGTTTTGTTACTTTTTATTCCCTACATTTAAACTTTTTATATTAAAAATAATAAAATTGTATTTACCATCAGAATAACTGAAATATGCACTCAATTTAAATAATTTTATGACTGGTATAGATGGTATTAGAAGACTATATTTTAAAAAGAGATATATAAAATTTTAATTATTTATTTACTATGTATATGTATGTGAATATATTTGCAATTATTTTGAATATATAATAGGAATCAGAGTTTCTTCACAGTTTTCTAATACCTAAGCTTTCTGTCCTTTCCTTTCTAGTTGGCAGATAAAAGGATAATAAAATTATAATAAGTCTCCTAGAAGCAAAGATAATTTTTCCTAAAAGCACATGCCTAGAAAAAATATTCTTCTTCAGTGGAAAGTTTGGTGAAATAGTTCTAAATTAGTGAAGCATAGATTGCCCACTTGAGAAGATTTTCATGTGGCTATTGCCATACACTGAATAAGAGTTGCCTTGGAAAAAGTTGTCTTAGCTTGAAAGCTGAAGTGTATCCTGAGGGCAGTGATGTTGGGAACTGTCAGTTAATTTCCCTTCTTGTAGCAAATGGAATTTCATTCTTGAAGGAAAATCTGAGTGGCATATTTCCATGACTGTTACAAATTGAAAGTTGTTTATAAAAGCCTTAGAACTGTTTATCTGCTAAAGAGGATCAAAGTAGAAAAGATTCCAATGGATTTATCTACATGAAAATATTTGATGAAGAAAGGTGATTTTTAAGATCTTCGTCTATAAGAATTATTTTTAAAAGGACAGATGATAGTTGGTAAGATAAATTTGAAATATGCTTTTCATAAAAATCGTCAACTTGGCTTTAATCACTGGAACTGATGAAAAGGTGGGAGGGATAAATTAACTCCACAAAGCATGATTTCCACAAAGCTGTCCCCTGACTTCCACATGCACACTGTGCCTTCACCCCCCCCCCTCTCTCTCTCTCTCTCTCTCTCTCTCTCTCTCTCACACACACACACACACACACACACACAATCACACACACACAGTTTGTATTAACAATAAATAAGATGTAATTACTTATTGATATTAAAGTAAAATAATGATAGAATATGCCTTTAATTGCAAGAAAGCAATAGCAGGTAAATTCCATTGCATTAGAGCACAGCCTGATCAGCCAGGGCTATAAAGAGAAAGCCTACCTCAAAATTTAGAAATAATAATGATAATTTAGAAAGAAGATTAACTAGAATAGATTAAAATATATGCAAAGTAATAAAGGAAATATGAAATAACCTGCCATTAATGCAAGCAAAGGAAGCAATTCACTTACTTAAGAATAGATGTGATTAGTCTACTAGTGCTACTACTACTACTACTACTAGTAGTAGTAGTAATAGTAGTAGTAGTAGTAGTAGTAGTAGTGTTACTACTGCTATTACTATTTATTAAATTGTTTACTTTACATCCTGATTGCAGATTTCCTTCTCTCCTTTCATGCCAGTTTCTCTCTCTCCCCCTCCTTTCCCCTCCCCTATCCCTAACTACAACTTCTCTCCTTCTCCTCAGAAAATGGGAAGCCTCCAATGGATATCAACAAGCATTAGCTTATTAGGTTGCAGTAGGAATAGGTGCCCCTTCTATTGAGGCTAGACAAAGCAGCCCAGTTAGGGGAGATGGATTCAAAGGCAAGCAGTGTAGTCAGAGACAGACTTGGCTCCCATTTTAGAAGTCCCAACTAAAGATCCAGCTGTACATCTGTTATATATGTGCAGATGTTCTATGTCTGATCCAAGCATGGTCTTTGGTTGGCAGATCAGTTTCTTTGAGCCCATATGTCCCAAGGTTACTTGAATCTGTAGCTTTTCATATGGTGTCCTTTACCCCTCTGGCTTCTTCAATTCTTCCTTCCCCTCTTTCATGGGATTCCCCAAGCTCCCATTGAAATTTGGTTGTACATCTCTAGATCAGTTTCCATCAGTTGCTGAGTGAAGCTTCCCTAATAACAGTTACACTTGGCTCCCATCTTCAGGTATATAAGAATATCATTAAGATTGTATAGAGGTAGGTACTTTCTCATGAAATGGTTCACTAACTGGACCATTCATTATATGGCCCTTCTCTCATTTTGCTTCATTTTTTAACCCCTGCATTTCCTGTAGGAAGGACATATTGTGGATCTAAGGTGTTTTTTCACTGGGTTGGTACCCCACTTCCTCCATTGGGAAAAGACTTACCCTCATACATTCATGGCAAATTCTATTGTTCTGTTTCTAGCTCAGTCTAGGGATGCCCAACCAATCCAGTTGTCTCTTCCAATACTCTCTCCCTCTGTCTTACCCACCTCAAACCACCTGCTGCCATCCCCACTCTTCTCCATACCTAGTGCAGTCCCTCCATTACCCCTGATGTTTAATAGTTTCTAAAATATCACTTGCTCTTGTGAGAAAAGAGCTATTAGGTACAAATGCATCTACTTCATGGTGTGAACTGACTTAATACAGGATATGGAGAAGTCATTAAAAGCAGGAGATACCTTTAGAGAAGAGGAAAAATAGATCCCTGTCAGACTATACAGAATAGATTTTCATTTAAAATCTGTAAAACTGGTTTTTACTATAATGAGGATAAAAGATGGAAACTATTGCAAAAATGGTATATTTATTGGCAGAAAGATAAGGAGGCTTCAAATGTGTGCCTTATATCTTTTGAAAATTTTATGATGCACAACAGTGAGCGTGGAGAAGAGAATCCAATTATCATCACAGAAAGTGAGGAGCCAAGTGAAAAAGCAAAGGGGAGTTGGGGTTCAGGCTTTGTGTAGTTCAGGGACTATATATAAGCACATCCAGTCAAGGTTTTGATATTCTCCAATGTGTGATAAGTGAACAGTAATGAAAGCAAGACAATCTGAAACTAGTGACTACAAATAGACCGCATGCTATATTTGAGGGATGAAAGTTTATAAATTATATGTTCGTAAAACTGAAAATTTTTAAATGAACAAAACATTAGAAAAATTTAATTGAAGGAGTGGAGATGGCTGTTATAACCAGTAAAACAGAAACTTCAGGGTAACTCACTTTACTTGTTGTTGTTAAACAGAAAATGGTTAGCTGAGTACAAAGGATCAAAATATTATTAGAAACAGGACACCAATAAATGAGCCGTTTGGTCATCTTCCAAAATAATAGCAGTAGGGACTGGAATGTAAACTGTTGTACAGTAGCTGAAATCATTAAGAATTGAAGCAGAATGTGGAATGAATGAGAATGGCAAAATTCAGGCACAACAATGAAATAGATGCCATCAGCCAAAGTAGACAGTGTTGCATCTATTTTGAAATAGCTATGATGGTCTTTACTTTATTCATCAGCTTCTCACAGGAAAGAAAGATGAAATGGAATGTGTAAAATGGGTAGTGATGGGGATAGTCACCAACATTCTCTTGTCTTTGTTTGTGGCTTGTTTCCCTGTCTATAAAATCACTGGGAAACTGAAAGAGATAAAAGTTATGATGGAAATACCAAAAGGCCAAAAGTTTTCTCTGAATATAGTGTTTCCTGAAAAATAATAGAAAAAGATTACAATGTTTTTGTGAGCTATCAAATTTTAATATTGCTAAGAAAATCTAAATGGATCCTAAATAACTCAGTTTGGAATAATAGATTTTACTGCACATTACATTGAATATATATATATATATATATATATATATATATATATATATATATATATATAGTGTGTGTGTGTGTGTGTGTTTGTCTATTTGCTTCAACAAAGACAGATAAATGCCATTTATGTGTTGTACATAAAGATACAACATGCCCAAAATATCAGCACTGTAACCACAAAGAGAAAAATCTTGCAACAGCCTTCTTTAATATTTTCATCTGCCTGAAAAGATCCTTTACAGGATGAATAAAACCAAGAAAGAAAAAAAAACTGTTCTTGTTGTGGTATGGAGACTGAACAGAGCAACATTACCTCTATCAATAATGTCCCATGAAAGTCTGAGAAGTGATCCTGCCACCAGTCCACTGTCACTGTTTATTGGGTAATCAGCAAAGAATTGAAATCTTGATTGGCTTTATTTGTTGTCTGATGGAAGCACTGAGATAGGAAGTAGTGGACAGATTAATTAATTTGTGCTGGGAAATCTAAAGTAATCTAAAGAATGCTGTCAGTTTGATTGATAGCTGAGTGAGAGAAGTAGTCTTTAAAACCACCATAAGTCATCACATTGTGGGCACATAAATGCAAAGCTTTGTCTGTTTAACTGATTGAGTCCTACAGAATGCTACTGAATACTGATACATCTGTGTGCATAGATATTACTTATGTGTTTTAAACTTGGCCATTGAGAACAAAGAATTGACAAAGACTATTAACATTAATAAGCAAATATATTTCCAAATACGAGTGTATATAAGAAATCTAAATTATTTATCTGCTTTTTAAATATGATCTTTAAATATTTAGCTTGCCAAATATTTTATTTTATAAATCTCTTGTACTTTCTAAGTTTAATATCTTGAAAAAATGCTAGTGTTTTTTTTTTTTTTCTTCTGAAGAGAGCACCAGGAGTTTTAAATGTATGTAATCTTTAGAATAGACAAGAAAACATGTTGAAGTACCTAACAAATTCTTAGCCTAAATTAATGGATTCCTGGCAAGCACTGTAGAGAAATGTGAAAGAATATTCAGTCTTAATAAATTGTACTTGTTTTCTTTAAACTTTTTCTGTTTTTCATGAAAACAAAAATGAAAGGAACACAAAATATTGTTTTCTTGTTTTTCAAAACCTATAGACATTTTCTTTTATGATATATATGAGAGAACAGAGGTTACTAAATATTGCAATTAGTTTTTACAGTGACTACAGTGACTCATGTGTACTAATGATACCTTAGTGTCTTTTACTTCTATATTTTTCTTACATTTAAAGAATGCTTTCTTTTCAGAAATGTAAAAATACATTTAAAAGTATGATATTTTGTGATGACAGATAGTTCATATATTATTTAAATTTTCTACAGAATTAACTGTTATTTGTTGCCAATGAGAATACAGTAAGCTAATGACCATTTGAAGACAGTCTGTTTCTAACAAATCTATACATTCTAAATTGTCTAATTCACTAGTCACACTTTTTTATATTTATTTAAACGAATACCAAATTTGTATCTGAACATAAGTAAGAAAGATCATTAGCATGCTTATAGTAATTATATTCATCATTAAACATTTAAAAGTCACCAAAATGTCCATGAAAATTTTTGTGCAAAAAATAATAATACCTGGGTTTTTAAATAGGTTATGTAGTGCAAAGAATACTGAACAAATTATATTAGTTCAATCAAACAAAACCTTAACTGTTAAATACTATATTATTTAAAATAAATCCTATTGACTGTGTCTTTTGCCTTACAGAAGCTTTGCAATTTCATAAGGTCCCATTTGTCAATTCTTGATGTGACCGCACAGGCCATTGCTGTTCTGTTTAGGAATCTTTCCCCTGTGCCCACACCATCGAGGGTTTTCCCCACTTTCTCCTCTATAAATTTCAGTGTCTCTGGTTTTATGTGTAGGTCTTTGATCTACTTAGACTTAAGCTTTGTACAAGGGTATAAGAATGGGTCAATTCCCATTCTTCTACATGATAACCGCCAGTTGTGCCAGCACCATTTGTTGAAAATGCTGTCCTTTTTCCACTGGATGGTTTTAGCTCCCTTGTCAAAGATCAAGTGACCATAGGTGTGTGGGTTCATTTCTGGGTCTTCAATTCTATTCCATTGATATATCTGTCTGTTGCTGTACTAGTACCATGCAGTGTTTTTTTTTTGTTTTTTTTTTTTAATCAAAATTGCTCTGTAGTACAGCTTAATGTCAGGCATGGTGATTCCCCCAAAGGTTCTTTTATTGTTGAAAATAGTTTTTGCTATCCTAGGTTTTTTATTATTCCAGATGAATTTGAAAACTGCCCTTTCTATCTCAGTGAAGAATTGAGTTGGGGTTTTGATGGGGATTGCATTGAATCTATATATTGCTTTCGGCAGGATAGCCATTTTGACTATATTAATCCTGCCAATCCATGAACATGGGAGATCTTTCCATCAAAGGCCACCAAGAGATTGGGAAAGGATTTTTACCAATCCTAAATCTGATAGGGGACTAATATCCAAAATCTACAAAGAGCTAAAGAAGCTGGACTCCAGTGAAATGAATAACCCCATTAAAATGGGGTAAAGAGCTAAACAAAAAAATTCTCAATTGAGGAATTCTGAATGGCTGAGAAACATCTGAAAAAATGTTCAACATCCTTAATCATCAGGGAAATGCAAATCAAAACAACACTGAGATTCTACCTCACACCAGTCAGAATGGCTAAGATCAAAAATTCAGGGGACAGCAGATGCTGGTGAGAATGTGGAGAAAGAGGAACACTCCTCCATTGCTGGTGGTATTGCAAGCTTGTACAACCACTCTGGAAGTCAGTCTGGCGTTATCCCAGACAATTGGACATAGTACTAACAGAGGTTCCAGCAATACCTCTCCTGGGCATATACCCAGAAGACGTTCCAACTGGTAAAAAGGACACATGCTCCACTATGTTCATAGCAGCCTTATTTACAATAGCCAGAAGCTAGAAAGAACCCAGATGTCCTTCAACAGAGGAATGGATACAGAAAATGTGGTACATTTACACAATGGAATACTATTCTGCTATTTAAAAAAATGAATTTATGAAATTCTTGAACAAATGGATGAATCTGGAGGACATAATTCTTAGTGAGGTAACCCAATCACAAAAGAAGTCATTGGATATGAGCTCACTGATAAATGGACATTAGCCCAAAAGCTTAGAATACCCAAGATACAATCTGCAAAACACAAGAAAATCAAGAAGGAAGATCAGCATGTGGATACTTCATTCCTCCTTTGAATAGGAAACAAAATACCCATGAAAAGAGTTACAGAGACAAAGTTTAGAGCTAAGGTGAAAGGATGGACCATACAGAGACTAACCCACCAGGGATCCATCCCATAATCAGTCACTAAAATCAGACACTATTGCATAGGACAGCAAGTGCTTACTGAAGGGACCCTGATATAGCTGACTCCCACAGAAGTGGATGCTCACAGTCATCCATAAGAGGGAGCAAGGGGCCTACATTGGAGAAGCTAGAGATAGAACCCCAGGTTCTGAAGGGGTCTGCAACCCTAGAAGAGGAACAACAATATGAACTAACCAGAACCCCCAGAACTCGTGTCTCTAGCTCCATGTATAGCAGAAGATGGCCTAGTCAGCCATCATTGGGAGGAGAGGCCCCTTGGTACTGGAATCTTTATATGCCCCAATACAGGGGAATGCCAGGGCCAAGAAGTGGGAGTGGGTAGGCAGGGGAGCAAGGAGGGGGGAGGGGGGAGGGGAGAGGGGACTTTCCGGATAGCAATTGAAATGTAAATTAAGAAAAGATGTAATAAACAAATAAAAATAAAAAAGGAAAAAAAGAAAAAATAAATAAAATAAAATAAATCCTAAAGACAAGACCAAAAGGAAAGTTGTGTAGATGGTGTCTTCAGTAATGGGGCCTTGCAAATTTCACTTTTTAAGAAGCTTATGAAATATTTTAGTTGGAAGCTCAACCATACATTCCTGTTCACAAGCGTCAGAGTTGTTCAACCTCCATGTCTTCAAATCACAGTACATGTCAAATGGTTACACTATAGCCTTTCTCATACTATGAATTCCTCTTGTGGAGCTAATGTTTCTTCTTGTTGTTTTTGCTTCATTCCCCCTTTTTTTTCATTTTTAATAAACAGTGATATTGTATGCCTTCTCATGCTTCTTATCCATTTATCAGTTTCAGCACTTTTTTGTTTGTTTGTTTTTGTTTTTGTTTTTCGAGACAGGGTTTCTCTGTAAAGCCCTGGCTGTCCTGGAACTCACTTTGTAGACCAGGCTGGCCTCGAACTCAGAAATCCGCCTGCCTCTGCCTCCCGAGTGCTGGGATTAAAGGCGTGCGCCACCATGCCCGGTTCCAGTTTCAGCACTTTTAAGAGGCCTTCTTCTAGACATTCCTTCTGTAATCTGGACAGGATTTTTAAATACAATGCAAACTTTGTCTACAATTCTGTGGCTCACCTTCATTCACTTGCTATTTGTATTCTATCAGACTAGTTCCTTTGTTTCCTCCCTGATATTCAATTACTTTCAGATTAATTAGGTATATATTTTTTAATTTAATTTGAATTTCCTCATTTGTTTCTAAGCTAAAACTCCACTATTTTACTAGGATTTTGTAGTTAAAAGGAAATATCTTTATTATTGTTTTTAAGCATAATATATCATATTCAATGAAGCATGCAAGCTTTATCATAATGTGCATTCATTTTTTTCCATTCTGACGTTAAGTGAAGTTACCATATATTTTGCTTGGAAATATATTACAAGTTGCATACCAAGATGTTATGATTTGATTTCATAGTCAATTACCATTAGAAGTTGTTGAAATAATATGAAAATAACTGGCATATATATTTCTGCATCTGTAAATTACTGTACATAGGCATTATTTACATATAGGTACAAAAAACTGCCTGGTTATGTTTTATCTTACTTATCATATTCAGCCAAAGCACTAGTCGTGATTTCAGAACTTTCCTATGCATGAAAAAGTAACTCATTCATTTTTGAAAGAAAAGCTGCTGGATACGGAACTATAAATGTTAAGTTTTGTTTTGCAATTGTAATGGTGACTTTGTTATTCATAGCATTATTTTTCATATTGAAAGACCCTACAGAAAGAATCAGATATCCTACTATGTATCTTTACATTTCCCTTCTCTCCTCCAAATTCACAGTCCAATCCCCAAATCTATAGCTGCCACAAGCTGATGTGACCCTTTCTGACTGTCCCCATCTCTAGAGGACAATGCATATCTCCAACTTGCTTTTCCCCAACTCATCATTTTATCCCAACCCCTAACTCCATCAGGCATTCTTGTAGAAGTCAAAGGCCACAGCAGCAAATAATACTGAAAGACAGTAGGATAACTGCAGATATTCACTTCACCTTCCTTTCTAAATTCAGTCTTCCAATCTTATTCCCAACTCTCTAGCAAACCACCTGCTGTGGCCTGCCTGCCCTTCCTTTCTTCTACCATTGCAGCAGATCACACAAGTCTTCTGCGCCAACCTTACTGCCGACTAATCTAATTCCCCCAGCCCCTAAATGCCCCATACATTCCTTAGGAATAGGCCTCAAGAAAGTGATAGCGCAGCATGTATACTATCAAACCAGTTAGGGAAGCTTCACGTACTCACTTTCCCTGTTCTCTTCTGAATCCACTCTCCCTTTCTCATTCCCAAGTCAATAGCAAAATACTTGCTGTAGCCTTTCATTACTCTCTGCACACCTTCAAAAGACACCAAACAGATTCTTGTAGAAGACCCTATGCTAACCATTCCATTGATTATATCAAACTTATCACCCTTTTAGCCCATCCCTATCCAGACTGTCAGCTCCCAATACATAGAAATACATTGTTTACTGGGACTCTCGGTGGCCACTTCTGACCGAATATCAGAAGACTATTCTAACAGCAAACACAACCCACATATCCTCCAAAGAAACAGAAAGAACAATGGAAACCAAGAAAAATACAAACATAAACAACAGCAGCAACAACAACAAAACAAAAACAACTAACAAAGAGACCAGTTATCAGCTCCTGAAACTGCAATCATTCCATAATGAGATTCCTAGAGGACAGCATAGAAACACATTAATAACCAGAACAATATGTTTCCACAGAATTCAGAACCCTACACATAGTAAGCTATAAAAACTGCACCATAGCCAAGACAAAAGAAACACACATGAAAATAGCTTTTCTGGATATGATAGAGGTCCTTAAAGAAGAAATGAATAAATCCCTTAACAAAATATATGGAAAAACAAACAAACAAAAACAAAACCAAACAAACAAAAACAACAAGGATAAGGAAATATAATATGAACAAGGAGTTCAAGATCCAAAATTGGAAATAGAATCAATAAAGAAAACAGAAAATTAGCAAAATCTGAAGAAAAAAATGAACAAAAAACTCAAAGACAAGCCATACCAAGATGATACAAGAGATTAAGAGAAACAAACTGTCAGGCATTCAAGATGTGATAGAAGAAATGAATACCTCAATTAAGGAAAATGTTAACAGTATAAGAACATCATGCAACAAAATAACCAAATCTGAAATAATATGAGGAGACAAAATTTTCAAATAATAAGAATAGAGGAAATAAAAGCAATCAGTGTAAAAGGCACAGAAAATAATTTTAACAAAATCATAGAAGAAAATTTCCCTAATCTAAAGAAGGCGAACAGTAACAAAACACAATATAATGCACAGAAAATGGACCAGATTAGAAACTGTCTCCAGTATCTAATAATACAAACACTATTTGTACAGAATAAATAAAATATTAAAAGATAGAATGGGAGAAATTCAAGTAATGACATATAGTCAGACCATTTAGAATAATGTCTGAGTTCTCTGTGGAGTCTGTAAATGCCAGAGCAACCGGAAACAATGGTCTATAGACTCCAACAGACCACAGATACTATCCTACACTACTAAACCTAGTAAGAGTTTCAATCATCAATTATGGAGGATCAAGACAATTCATGATAAAACCAAATTTAAGCAGTATCTATCTACAAATAAAGCCCTACAGAAGGTAGTAGATGGAAAATTTAAAGGAAAAAAGTTAGCCACATCCCAACAAAAAACAGGAATAAATAATTCCAAACCATCAATTAAGAGGAACAACTGACAGGCATATATACACATATGTTCACACACACACACACACACACATAACCAGAGACCCACCCATACACACACCACCAGCACCACCACTGCTGCAACAACAAAAAGCAGAAACCTAAACACTACTATACACTAACAACTATCAGTGTCATTGATTTCGTATACCCAATAGACACTAATTAGTACAATGAATGTGGAAACAGTGTCTCTTGTACTCTAGCCAAGAAACACAACTGATTCTGGCCATGCCAAGCTGACCTAAACAACTTATTATCCCCTCTGGCCCCCATTTTCCCAGCACTTCTGTGCCACCCTTTATCAGACCTGATGATCCTAAACCATACAGGTTAGCTTCCATTCCATGGTCTATCATCACTGCTGGCTGAAATTTCTGCACCAAACAAAGCTGATATAAGCAACCTGCTATCCAAGGGGCACCTCCATTCGTTTGCCACCTCTCCCCCCATCTTCATCAGACTTGCAGATCCTGCTTCCCTTCCCTGCCTCATCATCCCAGCTTGTTGAGTCCTTCCTATGGGCCAAGCCAAGTAAATCACAGTATGCAGCCTCCGCACCAAGGGGGAACTCTGTTCTCCCACTACCTAACTGCCCATCTTGATCATGACCTAAGCTCCTGAAACACACAGACCTGCATATCTTGAACCATACAGACCTTCTGATCCAGAATCATAGATCCAAAGGATACCTATCAGAGGCCTGGCACATGAGGAACTTTAAGGTTAACCTCCTTCCCAATATCTAATACAACAGGAACATTCAAGAACAAAAGCCATCCAGATGACTAATGGCACCAAAAGAAGACAATCAACAAAAGCCAGGACAATATGATACCTTAAGAGTACAGCTATCCTACTATAGCAAGCCCTGAATATCCTTTCACAACTGAAGCACAAGAAAATTACCTTGTATACAATTTCATAAAATGTTAAAGGCATTTCAAAGGGTAATGAATGCTGAGCAGTGGTGGCACACACCTTTAATCCCAGAACTTGGGAGGCAGAGGCAGGTGGGTTTCGGAGTTCGAGGCCAGCCTAGTCTACAGAGTGAGTTCCAGGACAGCCAGTTCTACACAGAGAAACTCTGTCTCGAAAAACAAAAACAAAACAAAACAAAACAAAACAAAACAAACAAACAGAAAGGTAATGGATAACTCCCTCAAAGAAATACAGGAAAATAAAACAAACAGTAGAGGTCTTTAAAGAGGAAACAAATAAATACCATAAAGTTATACATGAAAATAAAGTTAAACAGGTGAAGGGAATAAATAAAACCTAGAAAGACTTGAACATGGAAATAAAAGCAATAAAGAATAGCACAAACTGAGAGATAGAAAATCTAGAGAAAAGAACAGGAACAACAGATGCAAATATCAGCAAGAAAATACAAGAGATAGAAAAAAGAATCTCAGGAATAGAAGATACAATAGATGAAACTGATACATCTGTGGAAAAATGTTAAATCTAAAAATTCCAGACAGACAATATCCTAGAAATCTATGACACTATGAAAAGACCTTACCTAATAATAATTAGAAGGTGAAGAGTGCAAGCTCCAAGTCATGTTACAGAGCATAGGTGCAGGCTGAAATGGAACTGTAACAATACTTGAGAGCTTACATCTTATCTATAGGCTGTCACACACATACACACTCACAGAAAGGGAGAGAGAGAGAGAGAGAGAGAGAGAGAGAGAGAGAGAGAGAGAGAGAGAGAAAGCAGAATGGGCCTGAAAAAAGTTTTTGAAACTTCAAACCCACCACCCACCCCAGTAACATACTTTCTCCAACAAGGTCCTACCTCCTAATCTTTCCTAAATAGCACAAAAACAGGGAACCAAATATTCAAATATATGAATCAATGAAAACAGTTTTCATTCTCCAACAAGGTCCTACCTCCTAATCTTTCCTAAATAGCACAAAAACAGGGAACCAAATATTCAAATATATGAATCAATGAAAACAGTTTTCATTCAACCTATCTATCATATGCCAGTGTTTGTGTAGTTTCCACTACTATTTATATATAAACATGTTTTATTCATAATAACTTTGCTCTAGAGTATTTTTCAAGAAAATACATAAACTATTCCATACCACAAGAAAAACACTTAATATAAGCATTATTATTCCATACTGCTGAGTGTTCCTTATTGGCAAATTCTCAAAGTTTAGAATTTCCCAGTGTTAATAATCGATTCATGTCACAATTTGGACCTTATGGAAAGGCTCAGAATTTTTGTTTATTAACCTTCCATAGAATTTAATCCTAATAACAGGTAGTCTCCTTCTATCAGCTATGTCTGGACTCTGGAAACTACTAGATGCTCATGCTATGAAGCTTCTTTCTTACAACTTTCCTCCTGAAATATCTCATCCTAACTGAGGTGCTTTTTTGACTCTCAAGAATTCCTGTCTTTGTTATCTGATATCAAAATCTCTGGTAACAAGAATTCATGTTTCACTCATTTACATTTATGTGTTTGGCTCATTCAGTAACTTGGTTATCTCCCTTATTTCATTTAGATTCAAAAGAATTATGTCTTTATATTATACCTATAAAGCAAAGGTTTGTTTAGATTTCAGTTTATGAGAAAGTCACTTTGTGACAAAGTTTAGACTCTATACAGACATGAAAATGTATATTAAGAATGGCAGGATAGTAAAAATTTCAGCTAATTAATATTAATTTTATTAAAACCATGTATATACAAAATATCTTTCACTAAGGAAAAAAGAGAAGACCTAAAAAACTGAATACAGAAAAAAAAATGAAACCTTTGATATTTTTTCATTACTTAAACTACAACCTCTACTATCTCAATGGGCAAATATTAGGATTTATTCCTTGAATAATGTATAAGTACAAGTAGTTTTGCAATTGAAAGACAGAGGTTAATTACTTTTTTCATTGTTTGGAAGGTTAATGAACACTCTCAATTATATCAGAAGCTAAATTAAATACAAACACCATGCAAAATGTATCCAGAAAAAATTGATTCCATTTACTTTTAAATAGTATCTGCATTTGTAGTTAAAGCTAAAAAGAAAATACCTCATTACTGTTGACAGATATAGTATATATAAGTTGTCAGAGTACTTATAATGCATTTTGCCATCATTCGTGCTATATTTTCTATGTAATTGTTTTATTTATAGCATTTAAACAAAGCCTGTACCTAAATAAAATTATCACTGAAAGCAGCTAGTTTGAAGCTATTCTTCAATGACACGTGTACTTGCATTGGTTTATTTTTATTACTAAACTGTCGATTGTGGTTTGTTTATACTACTGTTCAATTGTAGTAGATACTTAATCTCAAATCAGAGTATATACCCTGATCATTCAATTCCCAGATAAAAGATATACGTCTTTTATATTTATAATAAGTTTTAATCAGCAATGATGACAGACAGATATCTACCCATCATGCTGTTATATTTATTTCCCTATCGATTACCCCAAGTTATAACTGGCTATATTCCATATGGGCTGCTTTTAACTCCAATTAGCCAGCACTCATGGGCATGTTTTCATGATTCACTTACTTACACATGGCATCTCTCTTCTTTCCTTCTCTCTCTTCTTCTAATGGTCCTTGCCTTTGACCCCAAGCCCAGCAACCAAAGAACTCTGCCTATCTCCAGCCCAGCTACAGGCTGTAGGCATTTTTTCAACAGTCTGCAATGACTTGTGGGGCAAAGTCACATAGTGTCACTTGGCTCTTCCTATAGATTTACTCATCCCTGGGGGCAACTAGGCCTTTAGACAAGAATCAACATTCAATGTCAAATATTTCTCTGAATTTGGAAATCACAGAATATACATCAATGCTATAAAGCAGTGTTCTGTACTTATTACTTACAGTCCTAATACATTTCCCTACAAATTCATTTGTGTATATTCATATCAACTATAATATCTATAGAAATGTAATCATGGCTTCACTGACTAGTGTTTTGTTTTGTTTTTTCTTTGTTGTTTGTTTGTTTTAACTTAACACATGACAAAGTAATTTGGTAAGAGGTTACCATAACTGAGAAAATACCCACACTGGATTGTGAAGTGTTGTTTTGACTAATGATTGATATAGGAGGCTCAGAGAGTTGGAGGTGGTACAAACCCTCACCTGGTGGTGTTCAGTGTGTAAGAAATCCATCTGACTCCCCTTCTGGCCTGTACCTTCTGCCAGGGAAGATCATAAGCTTGTCTGGTCCTTGGAAGACACCATAGTCTGAATGGTGAAGACTCCTTGGCCCTGAATGCAAGCCTCCCAGGAGTTCAGCATACATTCAGAACCTCTGACCCAACAATCTGAAAGCCTCCCTGGAGTTCTGCTGCAACAAGGCAACACACCCCACAGTTTGAAGGCTTCCAGGAGAACAGCTACACACAGGGCAACAGCTTGAGTGTTCCTATGAACAGTCTGAAGGCCTCACAGGGGTTCTGCTACAGTCATGGCCACAGGCCTCCCAAGAGACCTGCAGTAACCCAGGGACACATGAGGCAGGCTTCAGACAGAGAGACCTAGAGCAGCTAACACCAGGGATAACAAGCTGGTGAAAGACAAGCACAAGACCATAAGCAACAGAAGCCAATAAACTTTGGCATTACCAGAACCCAGTTCTCACATCACAGCAAGCCCTGGATATACCAATATACCAGAAAATCAGGAATCTAACCTAAAATCCTATCTCATGAAATAAACAGAGTAAAAGGAAGATATAAATAACTCATGGAAAGAAATACAGGAAAACACAGGTAAACATGTAGAAGCCCTCAAAGAGGAAACAAATAAATCCCTTAAAGAAATATAGGGAAACACAATCAAATAGGTGAAGAAATTAAATAAAACTGTGCAAGGCCTAAAAGTAGAAGAAGAAACAATTAAAAAAAAAAAAAAAGGAGGCAACCCTTGTAACAGAAAACTTGGTAAGAGGTTAGAAATTACAAATGTAAGCATCACAAACAAAATGCAAGGGATAGAAGAGAGAATTTCTAGTGTAGAAGATATTGTCTCAGTTAGGATTTTACTGCTGTGAACACATACCATGATGAAGGCAACTCTTATGAGCACAACATTTAGTTGGGGCTGGCTTACAGGGTCAGACATTCATTTCATTATCATCAAGGTCAGAGCATGGCAGCTTCTATGCAGGTATGATACAAGAGGAACTAAGATGAACATCTTCATCTGAAGGAGGCTGGCAAAATACTTGCTTCCAGGAAGCTAGGGTGAGTGTCTAATAGCCTTCACCCCAAGTGACATACATACTCCAACAGAAATGCACCTTCTAATAGTGCCACTCCCTGTGCCAACCATATACAAACCATCACATATACCTTAGAAGATACTGACACAACTGTCAATGAAAATTCAAAACATAAAATAAGCCTAGCCCAAAACATCGAGAAAATCCAGGACAGAATGAAAAGACCAAATTTAAAAATAATAGAAATAGAGGAGAGCAAAGATTCCCAGCCCAAAGGACTCAAAAACAATCTTCAATAAAATCATAGAAGAATAAATCTAAAACCTAAAGAGTTGGCCATAAATGTACTAGAAGCCTATAGAACACAAAATAAATTGGATCAGAAAAGAAAATCCTCTCTTCACATAATAATCAAAACACTGAATGCACAGAAAAAAAGAAAAAAAATTAAAAGCTGGAAGGAAAAACTACATATAATATTTAAGGCAGAACTATCAACATTAGACCAGACTTCTCAACACATACACTAAAAAGCAGAAGAGCATGGACAGAGGTCATGAAGACCCTAAGATAACACAATTGCTAGATCAGGCTACTGCACACAGCAAAGCTCTCAAAACATAGAGAGGGAGAAACCAAAATATCCCAGGACGAATCAAAATTCAAACATTATCTATCTACCAACCAGCCTTTCAAAGAAACCTAGAAGGAAAACTCCAGCACAGGAAAGATACATACACCAAAGAAAATTTTATATATATATATATATATATATATATATATATATATATATATATATATATATATATATATATATATTTCTTTGCCTTATTTCTTAAAAAATATTTTATTGGTTATTTGGTTATTTTATTTATTTAGTTGGGGCAGGAAAACACAGGTAAACATGTAGAAGCCCTCAAAGAGGAAACAAATAAATCCCTTAAAGAAACATAGGGAAACCCCCATCCCACCCTCTTCCCCCTGACTCCACTAGGGTGCCCCCCTCCCTAACCATGCCCTTCCACCCCATTCCATTTCATTCCATTCCATCCCATTCCATTCCATTCCCCTACATGGAGGTATCAAGCCTTTACAAGACCAAGGGCTTCCCAACCCTTTGATGCCAGACAAGACTATCCTCTGCTACATATGCAGCTGGAGCCATGGGTCCATCCATGCATATTCTTTGGTTGGTGGTTTAGTCCCTGGGATCCCTAGGGGTCTGGTTGGTTGATATTGTTGTTATTCCTATGGGGTTGCAAACCTCTTCAGATCCCTCAGTCCTTCCCTTAACTCCTCCATAGCGGTCCCCCTGCTCAGTCTGATGGTTGATGGTAAGCATTCGTGTCTGTACTGGTACTGTTCTGGCCAAGCCTTTCAGGAGGCATCCACATCAAGCTCCTCTCAGAAAGCACTTTTTGGCATCAGCAATAGTTTCTGAGTTTGCATATGGGGTGCATTCCCAGAGGGGCAGTCTCTGGATGGAAACTTTCACTCTCTGCTCCACTCTTTGTCCCTGTATTTCCTTTAGACATGAACAATTCAGGATGAAAATTTTGCAAATGGTGGATGTCCACATCATACCTCAAGTGGGGTGCATGCCTAACCTCTGACTATGTTCTCTTCAGGTTCTCAATCCCAATATTTGTTGGATATTTCAGCTACTTTCACAACTTTGAGTCCTGGGAGCCTCTTGCTTTCCTGGCAACTGGGACTTTTGTTAGCAACCCTAATTCCCCATCCTCCATTGTTATACACCTCTGGTCAATTTCCTGATCCTCTGTATATCTCTCTCATCTCCTCCCATACCCAATCCTGTTCACCTTTTTTTCTCTCCCTCTCCTATCCTTCTCCCAAGATATTAACCATCTCACAACAAAGTCAAAAGGAGAGAACCATATGTGCATAATTCTACTTACAACAAGAAGCATAACAGGCACTAACAATCAACTGTCTTTAATATCACTCAATATTAACTGACTCAATTCCCTCATAAAAAGATATAAACTAACAGACTGGATACACAAAGAGGAGCCAGCATTTTGTTGCATACAAGAAACACACCTCAATAACAAAGGCAATAACTACTTCAGAGTAAAAGGGTGGAAAATAGTCTTTCAAGCAAATTGTCCCAAGAAACAAGCTGAAGTTGCCATCCTAATAACCAATAAAATAGACTTTAAACCAAAATTATCAATTGAGATCAGGAAGAATACTTCAAATTCATCAAAGGAAAAAAAAATCCACCACGAGAAAGTCTAAATTCTGAACATCTAAGCCCCAAATGCAAGGGCACCCACATTCATAAAAGAAACTTTAGTAGAGCTCAAAACACACATTGTACATCTAGCAATACTAGTGGGAGACTTCAATACCTTACTCTCCCTAATGGACAGGACATTGTAACAGAAACTAAACAGATAGAGGTTATGAACCAAACCTTGGTTATGAATCCATAACCAAGAGGTTATGGATTTAACAGGTATTTACAGAACATTTAACCCTAACACAAAGGAATATACATTCTTCTCAGCACCTCATAGTATCTTCTCCAAAATTGATCATATAATCAGTCACAAAACAGGCCCCAACAGATCTTAGAGGATTGAAATAATCCCATGTACTCGATCAGATCTCCAGGGCCTAAGACTGGTCTTCAAAAGAAAAAAAAAATTTTTTTTAACAACTTTCTACTCAATGATAACTTGGTCAGGGAAGAAATTTAAAAAAGAAAATAAGAGTTTTTAGGATTTAATGAAAATGAAGGCAAAACATATCCAAACTCCTAAAACACAATGAAAACAGTGTTAAAAGGAAAAAAGTCACAGCACTGAATACCTCCATGAATAAACAGGAGAGGAAATACACTAGCAGCTTAACAACACATCTGAAAACTCTAGAAAAAGAGAGAGATAGATAGAGAGAGATAGATAGAGAGAGAGAGAGAGAGAGAGAGAGAGAGAGAGCAAATACATGCAAGAGAAATAATCAAACTCAGGACTGAAACCAACCAAGTAGATGCAAAAGGGAAATATACAAAGAATCAACCAAACCAGGAACTGACTGAGAAAATCAACAAAATAGACAAACCCTTAGCCAGACTCATGAGAGGCCACGGAGACCTTATCCAAATTAACAAAATCAGAAATGAAAAGGGAGATATAACAGCAGAAACTGAGGAAATTAAAAAAAAAAATCATCAGACTCTACTACAAAAGCCTACACTCAACAAAACTGGAAAATCTAGATGAAATAGAAGATTTTCTAGACAGATACTACATACCAAAGTTAAATCAAAATCAGTAAATTATCTAAACAAGAGCATATCCTCTAAGGAAGTAGAAGTCATTATAATACTCCCAACCAATAAAAGGCCAGCGCCAGATGGCTTTAGTGCAGAATTCTACCAAAACTTCAAAGAAGAGCTAATACCAATACTCCTTAAAATATTCCATAAAATAGAAATAAAAAGAACACTACATAATTTATTTTATGACACCGTAATTACTCTGATACCTAAACCATACAAGAATACAACAACAAAAAAGAGTACTTCAGACTAATTTCACTTAAGACTATCAATGCAAAATACTCAAAGAAATCTTGCAAACCAAATCCAAGAATATATCAAAGCCATCATTTACCACGATTAATTAGGCTTCATCCAAGGGATGTAAGGTTGGTTCAATGTACAAAAATCCAATAATGCAATCCACTATATAAACAACCTCAAAAGAGAAAAAAAAAAAAAAAAAAAAAAAAAAAAAAAAAAAAAAAAAAAAAAAAAAAAAAAAAAAAAAAAAAAAAAAGTAGAGGCTGAACAAGCCTTTGACAAAATACAACAGCCCGTCCTGTTAAAAGTATTGGAGAAATCAGGAACTTAAGGCCCATTTCTAAACATAATAAAAAGCAGTATACAGGAAATCAACAGCCAATATCAAATTAAATAGAGAGATATTTGAAGCAATCCCACTAAAATCAGGAATAAGAAAAGACTGCCCACTATCCCCATATTTATTCAATATAGTACTTGAATTTCTAGCTAGAGCAATAAAATAACAAATGGAGATCAAGTGGATATAAATTGGCATATAAGAAGTCAAGGTATTACTATTTGCAGATTATAGGATAGTATACATAAGCAAACCCAAAAATTCTACCAGAGAACTTTATAGCGGATAAACAAAGTCAACAAAGTCGCTTGATATAAAATTGCCTCAAATACATCACTAGCTTTTTTTCTTTATTCAAATGGCCAAATAAAGCAGCATAATAAACTGGTTTTCAAAATGATTCATATTTTTTAATGACTTACAATGTGGACAGGGAAATATTCACAAGATCACATGCCTATATGAAAAACTATAGATGACCAATGTTGCTGAGAGTGGGAGACACAGTCATAGAGAAAGAGCCTAGTGATAGTTTATCTAATCTTACCCATATGGTCAGTTGTAAACACATATTCACAAGCAACATTAAGAGGATCCAGTCCAGTGTGTGTGTGTGTGTGTGTGTGTATCTGTATATGTAAAACAATAATAAAGCAATAATAGACAGCATGGACGGAGATAGATAGGGAAAAGAAAGGTGGAAATGATGCAAATACCATATGAAATATTTTAAAATTTGAAATTAAATTTAAAAGGGCCATTGTATTTATTCATTATAAAAGACTGTGACGATCCAGGAGAGTGTGGATATAAATGAATCAGAACAGCAGCACAACTGTGCTCAAGTGATTCTTGTAGGAAAATCCCTCAAAGTACTACTAGTGAGCAGACTATAAATTCACAGTCAAAGGGCAGATCTCAAAATCTCCCTGCAATGATGGACAATGCAAAATGAGAAATGGCCAAACATTTAAATAACAATTAAACTTTAAAATAATATTACCTTTTCAGGAAAACCATAAGAACCCAATAGTTTTCCTTCCACTTGTTTAATAAAATACTCTGCTGAACTGTAACAAACACACATAACAACCACTACACCAGTGAAGCAACAGAACAGGGTTGGTGAATACATATTCCCTATCTGTGGGTTTCCTCTGGCTCCCAAAAGAGCAGCCAGTTCACAGATATAACTTAAATACTATTCCAAGATTATGGCTAGTTGAGTAGTTGAGTCCTGGGATATTGAATTACATTTTTCCCTTATAGTTTCTTTATCAGGGAGATGGAAACTCAGAAAACCCAAATTTATTCAGTTGTGCTACACTAAATTATTCCTCACAAAGGTTTCGCTCCAGTCCTCTGAGACATCTGAACAAACAAATGGTAAAAACAAGAATGGCAATAAAAATCCCTGCATTACTGCACTATAAATTCTCAAGCTATGTTTCCAAATGTGACAAGAAATATTATGAGCAATTGCAGATGCATAAATGGAGCAAGTGTAAAACTCCTTCCTCAGAGGCGTCAATAAAAGAAAAAAGAGTATTATAAAGAACTACAAAATAATTTCTTTATCCAAAAGCTCTGAAGCAGTTATTAAACCAGCTGTTTGCAAGAGTACACAAATCTGCTAAGTTGCAGTTGGGTAACTGTTAAATGTTAAAGTACTGAGTGATCAACGCCTGGCAGATGGTCTGGGAATGGGTGAGGGAAATGGCAGTGTTAATACCGCCAGGCTGAGATGTTCATTTGTGCTGTGGTATGTGCAGACGGGGTGAATAATGAAGGTTTTGTAATAATTGTGTAAATCCCAACATTATTAAATCGATTCAGCTGGGGTTTCTTAATATATGTGAAGCACTTGATGTACTCGGAGAAATACCTCCTCTTTGGCTAAAGCTGTTCTCATTAACTCAGACTGCTTTATTTGCTGTGACCTCGGTGTTCCTGTTAAGTAATGAGTGGAATAAGAATTAGAAACCCACTTTCAATCTCAGTATTAGGAAGGAGGGAAAATGTTAAGAAAAGTGTCAAAGCCAGAACATTGCATTAGATTGGCCTGCGGCGTTAATTTACCTATCAGGTTCAGCTAGTGCTCACTTTAGACTATTTAAGAGTTTATAATTAAACTTGTACTTTAGGGGTTTGAGAAAGTTGCCTTTCTTAGTCAATGTTTGTTTTAGCAGAAAGGAAAATCATATCCTTACATCTCCTATTTTTTAGCTTGAATTGGCATTATCAGGGTTTTTGATTGTTTACTTATTTCTTTGTCCTCACATAACCCCCAAGGTCTTAGAGAATGCACTATGGGAAAAGGTCAGGCCAGTGCATGTGTGTATTGGGGAAGGGATGAAGCCAGTTTTCTCAAACTTGACATTGTTGACAATCCACTCAGGTGTTACAGTGCAAGATATTTTAAAATGTCCCTTGCTCTGGCTTGCTGGAGGTCTGTAGCATATTCCTCTTACAAATCCAGCTAATTTACCCAGACAAATGTGTGTCCAGTCAATTATTAGTAATGTCCTGAGGCAAGACCCTCCCTGGCAACTCCATTTCTCCATTTATTTCTGAAATTTTAGGTGAGTGGATAATCCAAGAGAAAACCATCTTTCTTGTTTTTCTTTGCTTGCTTCCTTCTGCTGTTTTTTTTTTTTTTTTTTTCATTTTTGAAGAAAGTGCAGAGTGAATGGACATGTCAACAGAGAATTAGAATTAGAATTAGAATTATTTTATGGAACTTGCTTTAAAATGTCTTGATTAGTAGAGTCCCATATGATTCTGTGAGAGAGCCAAGTTTTTGAGGTAGTTCTGTGAACTCTTTTATGTTTTAACAT
The DNA here is from genome assembly GCA_902729485.2 of Mus minutoides. Classification (NCBI taxonomy): domain Eukaryota; kingdom Metazoa; phylum Chordata; class Mammalia; order Rodentia; family Muridae; genus Mus; species Mus minutoides. The sequence continues at coordinate 222,239 of LR749643.1, forward strand.
GTTGAGAAAGTAATGAAAATCAAACATGAATAATTGAAAAATGGGCTAATATTTTTTCAAAATATTTTACAAGACAGTAATCTACCAAAATATGGTAATAAATAAAGCCAATTATATCACATGTTACACACTCACATCTTCATATTTAGAGTCTCATCATGTACACAACAATATTAAACACACTAAATGTCTTCAGTTAAAAGTTAGAAATTGTCAATGATTTTCTGAGATATGTGTGACTGTGTTTACACACACACATTCATGATCAAACAAAGTATTGATGTAGGTCATGGTATATAATGAAGTCAACATAAGGGAATGATTATAACAAATATGTGGATATTTCACCTGACCTATAGTTCAAAGAACTTGAATAGATTTATTTCTAATGACTCTAGTATGATTCTTTCAGAGCTGTTTCTAGAAACTACTCTTGATAATAACAAAGTTATGGAAACATAATGTTAAAGGAAAAGGAACCAATCAACAATAACAGACAGTAGCAGGCAGGACTGTTTGTCTTCGAATGAATGATAGGACCCGTAACTAAGACAGATGCAGATGCTCAGAGCCAATCATTGCACTGAGCCTGGGTAACACTATGGAAGAGTTAGGGTAAGGACTGAAATAGCTGAAGGGGATTTCTACTTCATAGGAAGACCAACATTGTCAACTCGGAACTCCCAGAGCCACCAATCAAAGAGCATACAAGGGATGGTCCAGGAGTACCTGAATGTAGGTAGCAGAGGACTGCTTTGTCTAGCTTCACTAGGAGAGGAAGAGTCTAATGCTGTAGACTTAATGCCCCAGGGAACATGTATGCCCCAGGTCCGTGGGATGGAGTTCCCTCTCAGAGGTGAAGGGGAGGGATGAACTGGGGAAGAACTCTGGGGGGAGGAAACAGGTGGGAGAACAAAATTTAGGCTATAAAGAAAACAAATAATTAGTGAATAAAAAAGAATTAAGATTTAAAACATTTTCATATATTCCAGGTACTTCAAATATTCATATATATTCATTTATGTTTCTGAATAAATAGAACAAATTGAGTTTAAAATACTTAATTCAGAACAACTTTTAATGAAACCAAGTGCTTATTTCCAAAACTATTAAATTAAAACATTCACAGTAGCTTTCTTTTTTTCTTTCCCATATATATTAGATAACTCAATCAATTCTAAGTTTAAAATCATCCCCCAAATATAGCAGTATCTAAATAGAACATTTTTATGTAAATAAAACTTTTTCTAACAGTTAAGACATGGTAACATTGCTTTGTCTGTATTATTTTCCTACCATGTTAATGTGGCTTTTCCTCCAACCTCACAAGACGACCCAGGATACTCTCAAACTTATGGGTTTAAGCGATCTTCCTGCCTCAGCCTTTTGAGATGCGGGGATTATATGCATGGTCTTAATGCCGAGCTTAAAGGAGCATTTCTTAAATAAAACATCCATATTTTCAAACAATACTTCTGGTTCTATAATTTTTATTTTCACTCTGAGTTTTATTGCCTCCTTTAAACTCAGCTCTTTACATCTCCCTGACTAGAATGACTTAGTCTGAAAATGTGAAGTGACAGGTCTTTTTGACAGGTATTATAAAAGTAATCAAGAGCAATGGGAGAAAGACCAGAACCCTATCACTGTTCCTGCCCAGCAGCAGACTACAAATCCTGCTGTTATACAGACCAGTGAAAGGTAATTCTATGAATCTTTGAATCACAATTAAGAGTATACAATTGCTACCTCAGGTATCAATTTGTGTTTTTCTGCACAGAATTCTGATACAATATATGCAAACTAAAAACTTGATCTATCACTTTTTTTTCTGACAATGTGCATGCAGAGCTCTAAGTAGAAGCTTGTGTGTATATTCATGCAAAGATTCAGAATTTAAGCTACAAATATTGCTTCAAATAAAATGTCAATAGTATAAACAAATACAATGTTTAGTATCAGACATAAAAATAAAAAACCCTCACTAGCAAACAATAAACAAAATGCAGATTTGTGTACAAAGAATAAATTGTAATAAGAAAAACTAGTAATTAATGTTTAAGAAGCCATTTCCAAAAGTTTTTGCAAAGATTGCATATTAGAGAGAAAATGTTACTTATATAATTTTGAAAACTTGAGTTAATTATTAAAATGTTTAATTGTAGTAGAAAAGAAAATAAATGACATACATAGGACAAGAATATGTATAAATCATTTTGAGAATAATAAAGAAAAATAATCGATTATCAACAAAATAAAAACTAGTAATTCATAATCAACAATAGGAATATTAAGTTTCTCAAAATAGTTAAATTATAAAAAAACAGGGTAAAATACTAAAGAAAGTAGAATCTTTTTAAAATTAGCAGTATAGAAAGACAAGTACATTATTTTCACATTTCCTAGTATGTATACAATACACAGAGAGATAAAATTAAATGTGTATAAATATTTATGTAAAAATTGACAAACATGATTAAGAATGTCAACTATAAAATTAAAAAACAAATTATAATGGAATAGAAGACAAATAATAAATAATATAATAACACGTATTTTCAAAAAAATAATAAATTAGGCAACACTTCAGTTAAATGAGAAATGCAAATTAAAAAGTTATGTTTTTTTCAACTGATATTTATTACACTTAGGCATTTATTCAACAAAGTCAAATAAAACCAAATTAGAATTATTTTATTCTGTAGAGTATTACTAAGCATGACACCTGACAAAGTGGGTCATTGAGAAATGGAAAGCTGCTAAATGAGGGGCTTCCTACCATTAAACATGCCATCTCTGAAATGTTAGAGTTATAACTACTTAAACTGTGAATCTTTCTGCTGCTCTGTCGCCCTATCCTTCAATGATTGCAATGGAAGAAGAAATTGCCACACTCGTCATTGTGAATTACTCTGGCAAGTACAAAGCTGGTTTTGGTAGCGAGGAGGACAACCCCAGGGCCAGGTTTCCCTCCACATTGTCTGGCGCACCCCTGACACCAGGTCATGGTGGGCATGGGCAGAAAAACTCCTACATGGGTGACGAAACCTAGAACAAGAGGGGTATCCTGACCCTGAAGTAGTCTATGGAGCACAGCATTGTCACCCACTTGAATGACATGGAGAAGATCTGGCACGTCATCTTCTACAATGAGTTGCCTGTGGCCCCTGAGGAGCACCAGTGCTCCTGACCAAGGCTCCCTAAACCCCAAAGCTACCTGAGAGAGATAACCTGGGAGTGGTGTCTCCTTTGAGGAGCTTGGAGCTGTCTGTTCAGTAGTCCCAAGATCACATATAGTCCTCTGAGACCATGGGGGTGTGCGCAGACTGTATGCCCAAGGTAACCGGGCACTGGCAGGTACAGGAAGGGTCCTCTGCTCCTTGTCTAGCCACTCCTCTGTTTCCCCAGTGCTGTCCCAGTTCCTGTGAGATTTGATTGGAACCAATGTTGCGCTCCACTCACCCGTGGTCCCAAGATTGTGTGGGGAGTCCTCTAGGGACAGTTGGGGAGTGCACAGACTGTGCGCCCAAGGAATCCGGCACTGATAGGGAATAACCATCCAGACACTGCCCAACCTGGGGACCCATCCAATATACAGTCACCAAATTCAGACACTATTGTGGATGCCAACAAGTGCTTGCTGACAGAAGTCTCTTATAGCTGTCTCCTGAGAGGCTCTACCAGTACCTGACAAATACAGAGACATGTAAAAAATACTCAATAAAATTCTTGCTAACCAAATCCAAGAACACATCAAAAGGATGACAAAGTAGGCTTCATCCCAGGGATGCAGGGATGGTTTAATATACGGAAATCTATCAACGTAATCCACTATATAAACAAACTCAAAGATAAAAACTACATGAACATCTCTTCAGCTGCTGAGAAAACATTTGACAAAATCCAACACCCATTCATGATAAAAGTCTTGGAAAGATGAGGAATCCAAGACGCATAACTAAACATAATAAAAGCAATCTACAGCAAACCAGTAGCCAACATCAAACTGAATGGAGAGAAGCTGGAAGCAATCCCACTAAAATCAAGGACTAGACAAGGCTGCCCACTTTCTCCCTACCTATTCAATATAGTACTTGAAGTCCTAGCCAGAGCAATTCGACAACAAAAGGAGGTCAAGGGGATACAATTGGAAAGGAAGAAGTCAAAATATCACTATTTGCAGATGATATGATAGTATATATAAGTGACCCTAAAAACTCTACCAGAGAACTCCTAAACCTGATAAACAGCTTCAGTGAAGTAGCTGGATATAAAATTAACTCTAACAAATCAATGGCCTTTCTCTATACAAAGGATAAATTGGCTGAGAAAGAAATTAGGGAAACAACACCCTTCACAATAGTCACGAACAATATAAAATATCTTGGTGTGACTCTAACTAAGGAAGTGAAAGATCTGTATGATAAGAACTTCAAATCTCTGATAAGAGGAATAGAATAAGATCTCAGAAGATGGAAAGATCTCCCATGCTCTTGGATTGGCAGGATCAATATAGTAAAAATGGCTATCTTGCCTAAAGCAATCTACAGATTCAATGCAATCCCATCAAAATTCCAACTCAATTCTTTACAGAGTTAGAAAAGGTTATTTGCAAGTTCATCTGGAATAACTAAAAAACTTAGGATAGCAAAAATTCTTCTCAACAATAAAATAACCTCTGTGGGAATCACCATGCCCCTGACCTTAAGCTGTACTACAGAGCAATTGTAATAAAAACTTCATGGTACTGGTACAGCGACAGACAGGTAGATTAATGGAATAGGATTGAAGACCCAGAAATGAATACACACACTCATGGTCACCTGATCTTTGACAAGGGAGCTAAAACCATCCAGTGGAAAAAAGAGCATTTTCAGCAAATGGTACTGGCACAACTGGCGGTTATCATGTAGAAGAATGGGAATTGATCCGTTCTTATCTCCTTGAACTAAGGTCAAGTCTAAGTGGTTTAAGGAACTCCACATAAAACCAGAGACACTGAAACTTATAGAGGAGAAAGTGGGGAAAAGCCTCAAAGATATCGGCACGGGAAAAATTCCTGAAGTGAACAGCAATGGCTTGTGCTCTAAGATCAAGAATTGACAAATGGGACCTCATAAAGTTGCAAAGCTTCTGTAAGGCAAAGGATACTGTCAATAAGACAAAATGGCCACCAACAGATTGGGAAAGGATCTTTGCCAATCCTAAATCAGATAGGGGACTGATATCCAATATATATAAATAACTCAAGAAGGTGGACACTAGAAAATCAAATAACCCCATTAAAAATGGGGCACAGAGCTAAACAAAGAATTCTCAAATGAGGAATACAGAATGGTTGAGAAGCACCTGAAAAAAATGTTCAATGTCCTTAATCATCAGGGAAATGCAAATCAAAACAACCCTGAGATTCCACCTCACACCAGTCAGAATGGCTAAGATAAAAAATGGAGGTGATTGCAGATGCTGGCTTGGATGTGGAGAGAGAGGAACACTACTCCATTGTTCGTGGGAATGCAAGCTTGTTCAACCACTCTGGAAATCAGTATGGTGGTTCTTCAGAAAATTGGACATAGTACTTCCAGAGGATCCTGCAATACCTCTCCTGGGCATATATCCAGAAGATGTTCCAACTGGTAATAAGGACATATGCTCCACTATGTTCATAGCAGCCTTATATATAATAGCCAGAAGCTGCACAGAACCCAGGTGTCCTTCAACAGAGGAATGGATACAGAAATTATGGTACATTTCACAATGGAGTACTACACAGCTATTAAAAACAATGAATTTATGAAATTCCTAGGCAAACGGAAGGATCTGGAGGGTATCATCCTGAGTGAGGTAAATCAATCACAAAAGAACTCACATAACATGTACTCACTGATAAGTGGATATTAGCCCAGAAACATAGATTACCCAACATACAATTTGCTAAACACATGAAACTCAAGAAGAATGAAGATCAAAGGGTGGACACTTCGCCCCTTCCTGGAGTTAGGAATAAAACATACATTGAAGGAGTAACAGCGATCAAGTATGGAGCTGAAACAAAAGGATGGACCAACTAGTGACTGCTGCAGCTGGGCATCCATCCCATAATCAACCACCAAACACAGACACTATTGCATATGCCAGCAAGATATTGCTGAAAGGGTCCTGATATAGCTGTCTCATGTGAGGCTATACCAGTGCCTGGCAAACACAGAAGTGGATGCTCACAGTCAGCTCTTAGATGGAACACAGTGTTCCCATGGAGGAGCTAGAGAAAGTTTCCAAAGAGTTGAAAATGTCTCCACCCCTATATGTTGAAGAACAATATGAACTAACTAGTACCCCCAGAGCTCATGTCTTTAGCTGCATATGTAGCAGAAGATGGCCTAATTGGCCTCCTTAGGAAGAGAGGCCCCTTGGTCATGCAAACTTTCTATGCCCCAGTACGGAGGAACGCCAGGGCCAAGATGTGGGTGTGGTTGGGTAGGGGAGCAGGGCAGGGGATGAGGGAGGGTTTAGGGGACTTTCGCAATAACATTTGAAATGTAAATGAAGAAAATTTCTAATAAAAGTTGAAAAAAAAGAAAAAAGAGAGAAAGGGAAGGAGGGAGGGAAGAAGGAAGGAAGGAAGGAAGGAAGGAAGGAAGGAAGGAAGGAAGGAAGGAAGGAAGGAAGGAAGGAAGGAAGGAATTTGTCCTTGAAGCTTGTTTCTGATTTCAGCACTGTTCATAAAACTTGCTGCTGATTTTTCACCATGTATTCAAGTTAATCTGTTTCCTTGGTATATGTTTAATACCTTGTGCATATCTTGATTTAGTCCTTAGTTCATGTGGGTAGTTTTCTTGTTAGCTGGGGAGGGTAATTGTGGAAGATTAAGATGTAGCAAACTTTATCCTATCTGATTTTCCATCACATGTATAATTTTAAAGAGTTTTATTAAGAGTTAAAGTGATAGAAGGCCTTGTGCTCCATCCAATGGATGACTGTGAGCTTCCACATCTGTATTTGCCAGGCACTGGCAAAGTCTCACAGGAGACAGCTATATCAGGCTCTTATGGACATCTGCTCTAGTGTCTGGGTTTGGTGGTTGTTTATGGAATGGATCCCCAGGTTGGGTAGTCTAGGGATCTAAACCACCAATCAAAGAAAACACATGGTAGGATTTGTGTCTCCAGCTGTATATGTAGCAGAGGATGGCTTAGTTGGACATCAATGGGAGGAGAGGCCCTTGGTCTTATGAAGGTTCTATGCCCAATACAGGGTAATGCCAGGGCCAGAAAGCCGAATTGGATGGGTTGGGGTGCAGTGGGAGGTGGAAGGGCATGGGGATTTTCAGAGAGTAAACTTGGAAAGGGGATAACATTTGAAATATAAATCAAGAAAATATCTAATAAAAAAAGTGATAGAGAGCTCTAATTTGCAAATATTCTTGTAGATAAATAGGTCAAAAAGGAATCTTCTGCAATTAAATTAGAAACAAAGTGTGGAACAGAGACTGAAGGAAAGGCCATTTAGAGACTGTCCCACCTGGGAATCCATCCCATATACAGTTACCAAACCTAGACACTATTTCCGATGCCAACAAGTGCTTGCTGACAGGAGCCTGATATTTCTGTCCCCTAAGGGGATCTGTCAGTGCCAGACAAATACAGAAGTGGATGCCCACAGCCAAACATTGGACTGAGCACAGGGTACCCAGTGGAGGAACTAGAGAAAGACCCAAGGAGCTGAAGGGGTTTGCAGTCCCATAGAAGGAATAACAATATGAACCAACCAGAAACCCCAGAATTCCCAGGGAATAAACCACCAACCAAAGAGTACACATGGAGGAACCCATAGCAGTAGTTGCATATGTAGCAGAAGATTGTCTTGTCAGACATCAATGAGAGGAAAGGCCCTTGATCCTGTGAAGGCTTGATGACCCAGTGTATGGGAATGCTAGAACAGGGAAATGGGAGTGGGTGGGTTGGTGAGCAGAAGGAAGGGGAATGGGATAGGAGGATTTCAGATGGGCAAGAAGGAAAGGGGATAGCATTTGAAATGTAAGTAAAGAAAATATCTAATTGAAGAGAAAGGAGAGGAGAGGAGAGGAGAGGAGAGGAGAGGAGAGGAGAGGAAAGGAAAGGAAAGGAAAGGAAAGGAAAGGAAAGGAAAGGAAAGGAAAGGAAAGGAAAGGAAAGGAAAGGAAAGGAAAGGAAAGGAAAGGAAAGGAAAGGAAAGGAAAGGAAAGGAAAGGAAAAAAAGAAAAGAAAAGAAAAGAAAAGGAAAAGAAAAAGAAAAGAAAACCTTAAACTTAAAAACAAAAGAAATCTAATAACAAAACAGAAATGCCAAAGATTAAAATAATACACATAAATAATAACTCACCTGAAAGCCTAAAAACCTATGGAGAAATGAACTTTTCATGTAGTGTTTAGAACCTCATTTACCAGGCAATTAACCCCAATTTACCTGTGTGTTAGACTAGATATTAGAGCATATATTACATCAAACTCATTCAATGACCAGAAAGAGAAGTGTGACTAGTCTCTTCTAGTTACTTATTGTCACATCCAATTTTTCAGAAAAAAAAAAAAAAAAATGTGACTGGATCTATATGTAGTTAGGATTTTTAACTACAACCTAATATCATGGCTAGTATAATGGTCAAATAACAAATACCCTCCAACGTCCAATCTCTTTGATCACCTGGTCAGCAGTTTGTGGCATCACTTGGAGGGATTTGGGGATTTTTAGGAGTTTTGGGGAAAAGTATGTCACTCAAAGAAGGCTTTGAGATCCTGGAGACTTACTACATTCTCAGGATGCTCTCTGGTTTCTGAGGGCAGGTGAGACATGATCACCAAGTTTCCTGCTCTGGTTTTCTACTGCCACTTTTCACCTACATTGATGCACTCTCCATCAGGAGCATGGTATTTTATTGCAACCACATTAATATAACTAATTCAGACAGAAAATGAAGGAATAAAGAAATATTAAATGCATTGAATGAATGAAAATGTGGCATTGGTATGAAATATATCATGTGACTAAGGCTATTCCAAACTATAATCATATATATATATATATATATATATATATATATATATATATATGTGTGTGTGTGTGTGTGTGTGTGTGTGTGTGTGTGTGTGTGTGTGTAATTGAACTTGGTAAGAATTCTAAAACAATTTCTGAAGAAAGAAAGAGCCATTTCCCTAATTGCACTCTGCAACATGAGATGGAAATGAATAAATCTGGATCTTAATTTTTATGACACACAAGAAGTTGCTCAAAATTTATCTTGTGATGAAATGTAAAATCTAAGCTGTGAGAATTCTTAACATAAGAATTTCTAATGGCCAAGAAACAATTAAAGAAATGTTCAACATCCTTAGTCACCAGAGAAATGCAAATCAAAACAACCCTAAGATTCTACCATACACCAATCAGAATAGCTAAGATCAAAACAACAGCAACAGTGAATGCTGGCAAGGATGTGGAGAAAGGGAAACATTGCTCCTTGGCTGATGGGATTGTGAGCTGGTACAATCACTCTGGAAACCAATCTGGTGGTTCCTTTGAAAACTGGAAATGGTTCAACCTGAAAACCCAGCTATACCACTCCTGAGCACATACCCAAAAGATGTTCCACCAAACCAAGATGTTCCACCAAGTATAAGTTCCCCACTATGTTCATAGCATTCTTATTTGGAATAGCAAGCAACTGGAAGTAGCTCAGCTACCTCTTGACTGAAAAATGAATACAGAAAATGTGCTTAAATAAACACAATGTAATACTATTCAGCTATTTAAAAACAAAGACATCATGACTTTTGCATGCAAATGAATAGAACTAGAAACTATCATCCTGAGTGAAGTAACCCAGACCCAAAAGGACATGCATGGTATGTATACACTGATAAGTAGATATTAGCCAAAAAGCACAGAATACCCGGAATATACCCTGTGGGGTCCGAACCAGCTGCAGTCCAGCTATAATCAGTCTGGGTTTCCTAGAAGGCGGGCTGGGGACTAAACGGGAGGACTAGCTGGGAAAGAAAAGAAAACATTGAGACGAATCACCTATCAAGGCATGTCTGTTCTTTACTGAAAAATCTTTCTTGGTTAAAAGAGAGTGGACAAGGGTAGACCCTGCCATCCCATTCCCAGGGCCCCTGGCTCCATCTTGGCGAGCAAGTGGAGCCACCTAGAGCTGCTGTGCAGGAGGCTTCTTCTTGGGACATCCGGGCAGTTCTGGGCAGGGCGGTAGAAACATAGGAGGCAGGCCATGGTAGTTGCATAACAAAAGGAGCCAGCCTAGCTGGAGGTGGCCTGGGAGCCCTGCCTCAATGGGGGCAGGTCTGAATTCTGGAGGCTACAATACCCTACAGATAGTAAGAAGTTAGGATGCTTCAATTCCATTTAGAAGAGGGAACAAAATGATCATGTGAGGCAGATGAGGGAGGAACCTGAGTAGGATTGTCAAGGCGCAATGGAAAAGCGGGGGGTGGGGGGGTGGAATCAGATATGGGGAGATGACAAGAGAGAAGCCCAGAGGGCCTAAAGAATGAATGAAAATATGGAGCTGCTAGGGCTTGGGTGGAGGTGTGGGGGACCTCTAAAACTCTCAAAGACATGGGATATGCGAAGCAGTGAGGATTAAGTGTTGGTGACCTTAGCTGAAATGCTCAACAATGAGGAAATGAAACCTGAAGAGCCAACCTCCAGAAGGTAGACAGAGCCTCCAGTGGAGGGATGAGAATACCAAGCTACCTTAGAAATTTTTTACCCAGAATTGTTCCTGTCTAAAAGAAATCCAGTAACACAAATGCAGCAGAGACTGAAGGAATGGCTGACCAGTGTGACCTGCCCAACATGGCTCCATCCCATGGGCAGGCACCAAACCCTGACACTATTATTGATCCTATGTTCTGCTTGGAGACAGGAGCTATCCTCTTAGAGTTTCTACTAATAGATTTTGACAGATGCAAATATTTACAGCCAACCATTGGACTGCAGTTCGGGACCCCAATGGAAGAGTTAGGGGAAGGACTGAAGGAACTGAAGGGATTGGAAACTCCATAGGAAGACCAATATTTTTAACAAACCTGGACACTTGTGATCTCCCAGAAACTATACTACCAACAAAAGATCATACATGGGCAGGTCTGAGGCCCTTGGCACATAATTAGCAGGGAATTGACTGCCTTGTCTGATCCCAGTGGATAGGTCTAATCCTGTATAGATTTGATACCCCAAAGAAGATGGATGCCAGGGGCAGAGAGGAAACCTCTCAGAGCCCAAGTAGAGGGACAATGGGCTGTAAAACTCTGGGTGGGGGGTGACCAGAAGGGGGTAGTAATTAAATAAAATAATTAACTTTAAAAACAAAAAAATATAAAAGGAAAGATAAACTTAAGTTTTTATACTTTTGTGTTATGAAATATCTTCTTAGCTTGAGTATCTAAAAGAAGTTGCCCTTCATATAAAACAACAAATTTAAAATATCTTTTGATTGTCAACTATGTTGCTCTTTTCCCTTACCCCTTCCTTCCTTCCTTCCTTCCTTCCTTCCTTCCTTTCTTCCTTCCTTCCTTTCATCACTTCCTTTCTTGTCAACTAATGACATTGTCTAAGGTCATTAGATCATATGTAAAAGCAAAGTAATTAGATCCATACAATACACACATTCCTCAGAAGGAACTGAAGAAATTTGTCTAATACCATAAATTGTTACTCTTAAAGTGTGATTTTTCATGTGTGTAGCAGATCACTTATTTGCTATGAGACTCATGTAAAGGGCAGAATACCATCTTAGATGTTGATACTAATATTACAATGTGTCAGAATTAAGCAGAGGCCCTTGTTTGTCTCAACACATGCCAGCCTATGTGACCTATAATCTTCTTCCATCTCAACATAGGCACACTAAAATTACAGGTTGACACTACCAACTCTTGCTTTATTTGTGTTCCTGTGATATGCAGTCATGGTATTCTGCTTCTGTGGCAAATACTTTCTTCACTAAGCCATCTTATTAAGATTGAGTATGATATATTACTATAGGGAGAACACAAACTAGGGTTTAGATCTGAATTCCTTTTATTCAAAGAAATCTGATATTTCTTTAAATTTTTCTTTCAAGATGCAATGGATGCTTTTGTATCATCTTACCTACTGGGAATTAGAAATTAAAGTGATCTAAGTTGTCAACCTAGATATTATACAGCAGAAGGACTTTTTTTTTTTTTTTATGGAACCAAGGGCAAGCTTTGTGTTGGAAGAAAATAAAACACCTCTTTCTGTGCTGAAGTCAGTTTATGTAGAAAGAATGAGAACAAAGGCCACCTCTAAATTTGGAAATCGGAATATACAGAAAGTTCAAGAAGCTTTTCTTGTTAAACTTGGAATACTAGAAAATTTTAAATGGAAAGATATTCATTTTACCAATAAGGTCAATGTTCTAAATTAGAGAATTACACATCATTAAATTAGCATTTATGAGATACATTAATAATTCATCCTCAGCACATTTTCTTAAAATTCTTTAGAATCACTGTATTTATTCAGTGATGAATGAAATAATTTAAATTGCTGAGAATTCACAATAAGGGGGTCTATTCCTCTCTTGATTAGGGAGGGGCAATACTAGCAAATAATAAATCGCGGACATCTTTTTAAAAAATAAAAGCTTCTCTGTAAAGATTTGAGAGACTTGGTGATATTTTTCCAGCCCTTCATCCACATTCTCTTTTCATAATATATGCATCATTAACTTGTGTCTTATATTAAAACAATACAACAGAAAGCCTGAGATAAAAATCCATATATTCTATTTAAGATGTTGATATATCATTCAATTTTTAAAAAATATACAGCCAAGTCCCTGGCAACAATTTATAAACATTTGATCTTATATCAAAAGGTGAGTATAGTATTCTTCCGTCATCAAGGAAACGTATCTTTACCTCAGAGATCAGCATAGAAAACAATAACTAATCAAAATGTAACATCGTTGAGTTTGGACCCAATTAATACATGCCAGCTCATAAAATTCAGGAAATATTGTGAAAGGAAGGGTGGAAATATTGTAAAAACCAGAGAACTAAGAGGTCTGCTCTGAGATTGTATTTCTTCATTACAGAATCTGCATCCATAAATTCTCACCCACATGATCACCCAAAGGACAGACAAAAATGAATGATGCAAATGAATACACCGGACACCTTCAGCAATGGATCATTGACATCAGTTAGTGGAGACCAACTTAATAATCTTGGCAATGGTCTGGATTATGTCAAAATTCCCTGGGAACCTCTTTGGTCAACAACTCAGTTAGATATAATCAGTCCCAGTATTGGAAGCTTCATTTAATTACAAGAGATAGTCAACTGGGGCTATGCTTCCCTTGTTATTTGATAATTTCACTTAGATTACTTTCATGTAATTTTATGTATTAGGAAGGTTGTACTGTACTATATTGTCTTACTACTCTTTAAATGGCTCCTAATTTTAGTTGTCTTTAATGGTATTCCCTCTCTAGTCTACTTGCTCCCTACCTCTACCCACCTGTCCTCCAACTGTAGCTGATAGAGGTTGATAATGTCTTTATCAGTGCCTTTATTCTTCAGAAACGTCTTGTTTTCAATGTTTATTTTTATTGGAGATTTCCTTTAATTACATTTCAAATGTTATCCACTTCCCTCATCCTCCCAAACTCTTATCCTATCCCTATTCCCCCTGCTTCTATGAGGGTGTTCCCCCACCCACCCTCACACTCATGCCTCCGCACCCTCACATTCCCTACACTGTAGCATCAAGCCTTTACAAGACCAAGGGACTCTTCTCCCATAGATGCCCTACAAGGCATCATACATATGTGTCTGGAGCCATGGGTTCCTCCAAGTGTACTCTTTGGTTGGTGGTTTAGTCCCTAGGAGCTCGGGGGTGTCTGGTTGGTTGATATTGTTGTTCTTCCTATGGGGTTGCAAACCCCTTCAGCTCTTTCAGTCCTTTCTCTAACTCCTACATTGGGACCCCCTGCTCAGTCCAATGGTTGGCTGCATTTGCCTCTGAAATGTCTTAATTATCATGTCCCCCCCCCCTACTTTGAAATGGAGCTGAAAACTTTCTTTTTAAAATCTTGAAAGAATTGAGATAGAATTTTGATGGCTATTGTACTGAATCTGTGGTTATTTTGGTTGGATGGCCAATTTTATTATATTGATCCTACCAATGATAAGCATGGAGTTCTTACCATCTCCTGGTATCTTCTTCAATTTCTTTCTTTAATTCCCTTGATATTTTTATCATACAAATCTTTCACTATCTTTCTTTGAATAACCTTAGAGTATTTTATATTATTTTATGTTATTGTGAAAGGTGAAATTTTCTGATTTCATTTTCAGACTGTCATGTGCATATAGGAGAAATACTGACTTTTGTGAGTTAATTTTTTTTTGGGGGGGGGGTGGTTTCGAGACAGGGTTTCTCTGTATAGCCCTGGCTGTCCTGGAACTCACTCTGTAGACCAGGCTGGCCTCCAACTCAGAAAACTGCCTGCCTCTGCCTCCCAAGTGCTGGGTTTAAAAGTGTGCACCACCAAGCCCGGCTTTTTTTGTTTTGTTTTGTTTTTTTGTTTGTTTGTTTGTTTGTTTGTTTGTTTTAAGACAGGGTTCCTCTGTATACCCCTGGCTGTCCTGGAACTCACTCTGTAGACCAGGCTGGCCTTGAACTCAGAAATCCGCCTGCCTCTGTCTCCCCAGTGCTGGGATTAAAGGCATGTGCCACCACACCTGGATTGTGAGTTAATTTTATATTCAGTTACTTTGCTGAAAGTCTCAAGTTTAGGAGTCTCTTTACATACTATTTAGAGTCATTTATATATGCTATCATATCTTCTACAAATAAAGATATTTTCATTTCTTCCTTTCAATTTTTTAATTCCTTTGATATCTTTTACTTCTCGTACTGCCATTGCTAAGTCTTTAATTACTATATTGAGCAGGTATGGAGAGAGTACATACACAACCTTGCTGTTGTTCTTAATTGTAGTGTAATTCCTTGAGTTTCTCTGCATTTACATTGATGTTGTCAACAGGCTGTATATTGCCTTTGTTATATTTATATATTTCCTTTGATTTTAGGTCCAAAACTTGTATTGTGAAGGGCTATTAGATTTTTGTCAGAGGCTTTTTAGTTTTTCTGCTTGTTTATATAATTAATTGAATTTATTAATTTAATTTGTTGTTCTATCCCAGCATCTCTGGGATGAAGCTTACTTGTAATACGGTAGATAATGATTTCATATGTTCTTAGATACGGTTTGGAAGCATATTATTGGGATGTTTTGTATCTATTTTTGTCAAAAGAATTGGTTTGCAATTTTTGTTTTCAGGTGAGTCTTTAGTGGGTTGATTTTAATGCATCTGTGGCCTTCTTTTCTGTTTCTTGGAATAAATTGAGGAATACTTTTGTTAACTTACTCTTACTTGAAAGATTGTTAGGATTCTGGAACAAACTAACCTTCAGCATTTTTAGGTTAGCAGACTTCTACTTATTGTTTCGATTTTACTAGAGTTTATAGGTCTGCTAATATAACTTATCTGATTTATATTTAACTTTGGTAAAATCATATATTGAGAAAACTCTCTATTTCATTTAGACATTCCAATTTGTTTGATTAAGATGCATCCTTGTGATTCTCTGAAATTCCTTAATATCTCTTGCTATTTCTTTTCTAATTTTTTTTTTTTTATCTTCTCTGAACTTTTAGTTAATTTGGCTATGGGTTGTATCAATCCTTTTTTTTTTTTTTTTTTAAGAACCAACTCTTTGTTTCATTGATTCTTTGTATTGCTTTTGGTTTTTTGTTTGTTTGTTTCTATTTTATTGATTTCATCCCTGAGTCCCCTGTTTTAGTTTCTTACACATGTATTTATAAATTTTTATTATGTTCCACAACTTACAAGTATGCTGTAAAGTTACTTGTATGTGATCTCTTCATTTTCTTCAATATAAGCTGTTTCTATCATCCACCTCCATTATGTCCCAAGTTTGTTTACATGTATATTCATTTTATTTCAATTATAGAAAGTTTAGTATTTCTTTTTGAGCTATTTTTTTTTTTCAGCTAAGTAGTGAGTAGTTCAGGTTACATGAATTTGTAAGTTTTCTGTTGTTATTTATATCCACTTTTAATCTGTGGTGGTCAAATGTGATAAGGGGCATTATTTCTACTTTCTTGTTTTTTGTTTGTTTGTTTGTTTGTTTGTTTGTTTGTTTTGTGTATTAGTGTGTAGTTAATTTTGAGGAGAGTTCCATAAGGTGTTGCAATGTAAATTATTTTGTGTTTGGCTTAAAATTTCTGTAAATATGCATATAGTCCATTTACTTTACAATTTTATTGTAATTTCTCTGCTTCGTTTCTTTCTAGATGACCTGTATATTGATAAGAGTGGGTTACTAAAGCTTCTCACCATCAATGTGGATTAATATATGATTCAAGTAGTGTTTTTACATTCTGGGTGCCCTTGTATTTGTGGCATAGTTGTTAAGAATTTCTATGTACTTACTGCATGTGGGTTTCCTTTAATGAGTATGTAATGTTCCTTCCCCATCTCTTCTGATTAGTTTTTGTCCAGTCTACTTCATCAAAATTAAAATAGCTGCATCAGAATGCCTCTTGGATCCATTTACTAATATATATATATATATATATATATATATATATATATATATATATATATATATATATATTGCATCCTCTTACCTTGCTGTCTATCCTTGATATTAAGGTATATTACTTGGATGTAGCATCATCTCATGTCTTACAAAAGATTGAATTCAATATAAGAAGATTCAGTTGAAATGATGTGTTATATAGAAACTAAACAAAGCTGTACTAGATTGTACAGCAACTATTTAATGGTAATTATAAATTTTGCCAGACTAACGAAATAACTAAAGGCAGTAAGAGTCAAGGTGTATAAAGGTTAGATAGGAATGAGTTCAGAAAGCCTTCACAGAGTAGACAGAGTTACAGTTGCTGGTTCCTAGAGATCTGCATCACTGGATTTTAGCCACATTTGGTTGTATAAGGTTTTATCTCAGGAGAATTTCTCTTAGGAGGATTTGGATTGAAGATGATATTGATGATCTCTAATGATGAAAATCAGAATGACTGGCATGTAGGTTACAGAGACAGCACAGCCAACCTCAAGTACCTCAGGTCTCACCCTTTCCTAATTCAATAGGTATTTTCTCTTCTTCTTTCTTGCCCCTTTTAATCTCTTTCCACTTCTTTTCCCATTTCTTCCCTTTGTTTCTTGAAAGTGTCTCATTTATCTCATTTATCACAGGCTAGCTTTGAACTTGCTTTGTTGTTGAATTTTTCTTCTTTTTCCCTTCAAATCCCAAGTTCTGAGATTATGGATGACCCATTTATCCTGTTTCAATGTGTGCTTCTGCATGCATAATTAGTTGTAATTAGTCAATACTGTACCATGTGCATTGAGAAATGAATACTAGATTTAAATAAGATTATTTTATTTTTATATTCCTCTTAACATATTTCTAAAGATAAATGTAAAGACTTGCAAAATAAAGTAAATTCAGTTAAAGGGAAAGCAAGTGTTGAATGACAGAAGTAAATGATTCTGGATGAAAATCAGAAATCGGGGACTGCTTTATCAAATAAGACTCAAATTTCAAGTCTTCTTTTATTCTCTTGTCTATTTTAAAAGTTTGGTACAATGTTGAACTATAAAATGAATTAAACACAAGCCTACCTGTATTTATGACAGACAGTAAAGAATTAAACATTTGACTCCTTTTTACTTTATATCTGATTCTCCATCACAAGAATGACTGCATGTGTTCATGGAGAGAATATTTTATTTTCTTTCAAGCTTACTCAAGGTTTCTTTATCAGCAAAGTAATTTTCTTGATGAATCTAGATGCTTAATTTATATTTTCTGTTTGATGACTAAAGAGGCAATTTCTAGTTTTACAAAGGTTTTGTGGTTTATCATCTTCACAGTCTTTACATTTATTAAATGCTAATCCTTACAACCTTCCAAATACCTGGACATATAATTATCATGATCAAACCTTCTTCAGCACCCTGCAGAGTTGGTGTTTGAAGTTGCTGATACCTGTCTGGATGGAAAAGTCAGCTGCTTTTCAGTAAAATTCTCCATTCTCTCAAAACAAGTACTAGTGAAAGCAAGTGACTGTGTAAAAAGCTGGTTTGTTTTCAAGCTCCAGACCATGACACTTGGTGCTATATCAAGCAAAATAAAGGAATCCTGATTTAAACCTTAGAACTCAGAGTGACATTGACATTCCCAAAACAATTCTGAAGAACAAAAGTCAGTTAATGCCTTCTGTCCATGTAACTGAAATTAGTTGTTAAATAATTAAGTATTCAGAGGTTCTAAAAATACACATTTTATTCAATATTAGAAAAGTGAAAGTGTCTGGTTATGTCATGTGATAGAGAGTGATATGGTGTTTTGCAGACTCACATTGTGATTTGCTGTGGCAAGACCAGTGGGAGGACACATAATATCTGCAGAGAGAGTAAATAAGACTCAACAGACAGTGCTGGTGAGCTTCCATTGATAGCATTTCAAAGTTTCACTGGTCCTGCAGTCAATGCTGATCTTCATTTTTTTCCCACATTTTTTTATTAGATATTTTCTTCATTTACATTTCAAGTGCTATCCCATAAGTCACCTATACCCTCCCCCCCTGCCCTTCTCCCCTACCCACCCACTCCAACATCTTGGCCCTGGCATTCCCCTGTACTGCGGCATATAAAGATTGCTAGACCAAGGGGCCTTTCTTCCCAATAATGGCCAACTAGGCCATCTTCTAATACATATGCAGCTAGAGACATGATCTCTGGGGATTCTGATTAGTTCATATTGTTGTTCCATCAATAGGGTTGCAGACCCCTACAGCTCTTGGGTACTCTCTCTAGCTCCTACATTGGGGACCCTGTGTTCTGCCCCAGAGATGACTGTGATAATCCACTTCTGTATTTGCCAGGAACTGGCATAGCCTCATAGGAGACAGCTATATCAGGGTCCTTTCAGCAATATCCTGCTGGCATATGCAGTAGTGTCTGCATTCTGTGGCTGGTTATGTGTTGGATCACCTGGGTGGGGCATTCTCTGGATGGTCCATCCTTTCATCTTAGCTCCAAACTTTGTCTCTGCACCTCCTTCCATGAATATTTTATTCCCTATTCTAGGGAGGAATGAAGTATCCACGCATTGATCTTTCTTGATTTTCTTGTGTTTTGGAAATTGTATCTTGGGTATTCTAGGTTTCTGGGCTAATATCCACTTATCAGTGAGTGCATATCAAGTGGATTCTTTTGTGATTGGGTTACCTCACTCAGGATGATATCCTCCAGATACATCCATTTGCTCAAGAATTTCATAAATTCTTTGTTTTTAATAGCTGAGTAGTACTCCATTGTGTAAATATACCACATTTTCTGTATCAATTTCTCTATTGAGACATATCTGGGCTCTCCAGCTTCTGGCTATTATAAGTAAGGCTGCTATGAGCATAGTGGAACATGTGTCCTTGTTACCAGTTGGAACATCTTCTGGGTATATGCCCAGGAGAGGTATTGCTGGATCTTTCGGTAGTACTATGTCCAGTTTTCTGAGGAACCACCAAACTGATTTCCAGAGTGGTTGTACAGCTTGCATTCCCACAAGCAACTAAGGAGTGTTCCTCTTTCTCCACATCCACGCCAGCATCTTCTGTCACCTGAATTTTTGATCCTAGCCATTCTGACTGGTGTGAGGTGGAATCTCAGGGTTGTGTTGATTTGCATTTCTCTCATGATTAAGGATGTTGAACATTTTTTCAATTGCTTCTCAGCCCTTTGGCATGCTTCAGTTGAGAATTCTTGTACCCCATATTTTAATGGGGTTATTTGAATTTCTGGAGTTCAGCCTCTTGAGCTCTTTGTAAATATTGAATATTAGCCTCTTATCAGATTTAGGATTGGTAAAGATTTTTTCCCAAACCATTGGTGGCATTTTTGTCTTATTGATAGTATCTTTTGCTCTACAGAAGCTTTACAATTTTATAAGGTCCCATTTGTCGATTTGTGATCTTACGGCACAGGCCATTGCTGTTCTGTTTAGGAATTTTACCCCTGTGCCCATATCTTCCAGGATTTCCTCCACTTTATCCCCTATAAATTTCAGTGTCTGGTTTAATGTGGAGGTCTTTGATGCACTTAGACTTGAGCTTTGTGCAAGGAGATAAGAATTGATCAATTTGCATTCTTCTAGATGTTGACTCCCTTGTCAAAGATAAGATGACCAAAGGTGTGTGGGTTCATTTCTGGGTCTTCAATTCTATTCCATTGTTCTACCTGTCTGTCTTTGTACCAGTACCAGGCAGTTTTTTTTTTATCACAATTGTCCTATAGTACAGCTTGAGGTCAGGCATGGTGATTCCACCAGAAGTTCTTTTATTGTTCAGGATAGTTTTTGCTATCCTAGGCTTTTTATTATTCCAGATAAATTTGAAAATTGCCCTTTCTATCTCAGTGAAGAATTGAATTGGAATTTTGATGGGGATTGCATTGAATCTGTAGATTGCTTTTGGCAGAATAGACATTTTGATTATATTAATCCTGCCAATCCATGAGCATGGAAGATCTTTCCATCTTCTGAGATCTTCTTTAATTTCTTTTTTCAGAGACTTGAAGTTCTTATCATACAGATATTTCACTTCCTTAGTTAAATTCACACCAAGGTATTTTATATTATTTGTGACCATTGTTGTTTCCTTAATTTTTTTTTCTCATCCTGTTTATCTTTTGTGTAGAGAAAAGCCACTGAATTGTTTGAGTTAATTTTATATCCAGCTACTACACTGAAGCCGTTTATCAAGTTTAGGAGTTCTCTGGTGGAATCTTTAGGGTCACTTATATATACTATCATATCATCTGCAAAGAGTGATATTTTGACTTCTTCCTTTCCAATTTGTATCCCCTTGATTTTCTTTCCTTGTTGAATTGCTCTGGCTAGGACTTCAAGTACTATATTGAATAGGTAGGGAGAAAGTGGACAGCCTTGTCTAGTCCCTGATTTTAGTGGGATTGCTTCCAATTTCTCTCCATACTTTGATTTTGGCTACTGGTTTGCTGGAAATTGCTTTTCTTATGTTTAGGTATAGGACTTGATTCCTGATCATTCCATGACTTTTATCATGAAGGGGTGTTGTATTTTGTCAAATGCTTTCTCAGCATCCAAGGAGATTATCATGTGATTTTTGCCTTTGAGTTTGTTTATATAGTGGGTTACTTTGATGGATTTCCATATATTATACCATTCCTGCATCCCTGGGATGAAGCGTACTTGGTCATGATCGTTTTGATGTGTTCTTTGATTCTTTTTGCAAGGATTTTATTGAGTATTTTTGCATCAATATTCATAAGGAATATTGTTCTGAAGTCCTCTTTCTTTGTTGGATCTTTGTGTAGTTTAGGTATCAGAGTAATTGTGGCTTCATAGAACGAATTGGGTATAGGACCTTCTGTTTCTATTTTGTGGAATAATTTGAGGAGAGTAGGGATTTGGTCTTCTTTGAAGGTCTGATAGAACTCAGAGCTAAACCCATCTGTTCCTGGGCTTTTTTTGGTTTGGAGACTATGAATGACTGCTTCTATTTCTTTAGGGGAAATGGGACTGTTAAGATTGTTAATCTGATCCTGATTTAACTTTGGTACCTGGTATCTGTCTAAGAAGTTGTGCATTTCCTCCAGGTTTTCCCATTTTGTTGAATATAGCCTTATATAGTAGGATCTGATGATGTTTTAGATTTCGTCAGGATCTGTTATTATGTTTCCTTTTTCATTTCTGTTTTTGTTAATTCTGATACTGTCCATTTGCCCTCTAGTTAGTCTGGCTAAGGGTTTATCTATCTGGTTGATTTTCTCAAAGTACCAGCTCCTGGTTTGGTTGATTCTTTGAATAGTTCTTTTTTTTTCCACTTCATTGATTTCAGCTCTGAGTTTGATTATTTCCTGCTGTCTACTCCTCTTGGGTGAGTTTGCTTCCTTTAGTTATAGAGCTTCTAGATGTGCTGTCAGACTGCTAGTGTATGCTCTCTCTGGTTTCTTTTTGGAGTAAATCAGGGCTATTAGTTTTCCCCTTAGGACTGCTTTCATTGTGTCCCATAAGTTTGGGTATGTTGTGCCTTCATTTTCATTAAACTCTAAAAAGTCTTTAATTTCTTTCTTAATTTCTTCCTTGACTAAGATATCATTGAGTAGAGTGTTATTGAGTTTCCACATGAATGTTGGCTTTCTATTATTTCTGCTGTTATTGAAGATCAGGCTTAGTCCGAGGTGATCTGTTAGTATGCATGGGATAATTTCAATATTTTTGTATCTGTTAAGGGCTGTTTTGTGACCCATTATATATTCAATTTTGGAGGAGGTACCATGAGGTCCTGAGAAGAAGGTATTTCCTTTTGTTTTAGGATAAAATGTTCTGTAGATATCTGTTAAATCCATTTGTTTCATAACTTCTGTTAGTGTTCATGTCTCTGTTTAGTTTCTGCTTCCAGGATCTGTCCATTGGTGAGAGTGGGGTGTTGAAATCTGCCACTATTATTGTGTGAGGTGCAATGTGTGCTTGGAGCTTAACTAAAGTTTCTTTAATGAATGTGGCTGCCCTTGTATTTGAAGAATAGATATTTAGAATTGAGAGTTAATTTTGGTAGATTTTAAATTGATGAGTATGCGTGCCCCTCCTTGTCTTTTTTGATAAAGTTGGGTTGGAAGTCAATTTTATTCGAAATTAGAATGGCTACTCCTGCTTGTTTTTTTTCAAACCATTTGCTTGGAAAATTGTTTTCCAGCATTTTACTCTGAGATAGTGTCGGTCTTTGTCTCTGAGGTGAGTTTCCTGTAAGCAGCAAAATGTTGGGTCTTGTTTGTGTAGCCAGTCTTTTAGTCGATGTCTTTTTATTGGGGAATTGAGTCCATTTATATTAAGAGAAATTAAAGAAAAGTTAGTGTTACTTCCTGTCATTTTTATTTATTTATTTATTTTTTTTTTGAAATTTTCAATCAGTTGCTTTTATTCTATTTGAGTCTGCATAGACAAGGCCAAATTCTTTTTTTTTCTCTTTATTAGATATTTTCTTCATTTACATTTCAAATGTTATCCAGAAATTTCCCCTTACCCTCCCGCATCCTCGCCCTACTCCCCTACCCACCCCCTCCCATGTAATGGCCCTGGCGTTCCCCTGTACTGGGGAATATAGAGTCTGTATGACCAAGGGGCCTCTCCTCCCAATGATGGCCAACTAGGCCATCTTCTTGCATATATGCAGCTAGAGACATGAGCGCAGGGGGAACTAGTTAGTTCATGTTATTCTTCCTCCTATAGGGTTGAAGACCCCATCAGCTCCTTGGGTACTTTCTCTAGCTCCTTCCTTGGGAGTCCTGTGTTCCAACTAATAGCTAACTGTGAGCAACCACTTTCGTGTTTGCCAGGCACTGGTATAGCCTCCCATGAGACAGCTATATCAGGTCCCTTTCAGCATTATCTTGT